>OY811985.1:5054528-5069528 GCA_963681505.1 Eunapius fragilis | reverse complement strand
CCACATTTCTGTCTACCCGCACACACCCACAATTCCTTTACATCTCCTACATGTGTTGTTGCAGCCATGTACAGATACCTCACCTCTAGCCCTCCCTCCCATTGTTGCAGCTCTTCCATTTCCTTTTTCCAGTTCCTTGCACATGTACATGTGTGCATGTAATACAGGCCTTGGTTTGCCACATTGCCTTAGATGGAGGGCTAGGGACATTTGGTTATGCCATTTATTTATACATCCACCAGACCCAGGTCATTTATAGCTTTGCATTTTGTCTGTATGTCTGTGGGTTCCTGCCCCCCCCCCCCCCCCCCCCCCCCCCCCCCCCCCTTCTTTTTTTTTTGATGGAGGGGGTACTTTATGGATGTGAACAACAAATATCCTTGTAATCTTGGCCTTAAACAATGAGTAGTTATTTTTAGTACCAGTCAGTCCAGATGTATGTCTTGTGAATTCAGTTGGAATAGTGCAGTGCTCATATCTGTCCTTTAGGATCATCATGCCCTTCCTCGCTCTGGTTGTGCTCTACTTCACTGCAATCCTGATCTGGGCATGTGCCAAAGCGATCCATCCATCAAAGGACTGTTCAAGTTAGTCTCCTCTTGGACACACACACACACACACACACACACACACACACACACACACACACACACACACACACACACAGGATGTACATTATGGTATGTATATATTACCATACATGGAGGGGCTGTATTCACTGTTGGAATGACAACACCCCTAACACTATCTAATAGCCACCTACTGGGGCTCCATGCTTCCTCATCACACCACTATTATGTACACTTGCAGGTGGAACCCAACCCCCCTTCTCACTCTTCACCTCTTCCTGTTCACTTCACACATTCACTTCTAACCATTTACTTATCACATATGTACATTCCCCTTCACACCTCGTACATCTTAGTTCCTCAGTGGATACTGTTCTCTTTCTCGGAACTTGTGCTGGTCCAGTTCTTCTTGATGTCTGTTATCTACATCACTAAGAAGCTAAATCTTGTGATGACTACAAGGATCAATAGACTATCACAAAAGTTTCAGCTATGGGGGTAAGTTCTGTCACATCTCTACCCCCTCCCCCCTCCCCCTCCCTTCAATCTCCCCTCTATGTACATGTGCTGGCTGAGTTTTTGTTCTGTTGTGTGTTATGTGTCATACATGTATGCCTATGTGTTTTGTGTTTTGAAATTATGGCTGCTCCTCTCCCTATAGGCTAGTGATAATCTACGAGTTGGTGGCCATCCCAGTATTTGTGTACGATATGTACTTTGTGATCATATGTAAGTGGAGGCATCATCGTATGTGGGTGTGTGGGGTGTGCATGTGTAACCCTTGAATGCTATCCCTTGTGGCCCCATTCTCATGTGCATGTATGAACAGTGGGTGAGTGTGGCAAAATGACCACACCTACATGCATAACGTGACCACACCTACTACATGCATAACGTGACCACACCTACTACATGCATAACGTGATCACACTCACTACGTGCATAACGTGACCACACCCCCACTATGAGCATAACGTGACCACACCTACTACGTGCATAACGTGACCACACCTACACGTGCATAATGTATGCACAATGTACATCTGGCAAGACACACAGCTAGGTCAAATAGATGGCTCATTTTCAAAAGAGGTACTCACTATCTATTTACAGTACCTGGAGAGATACTAAGTGTGATTGTATTTTAACTCTGGAACACAGAACATGTTTGAGCATTCCTGATATGAACTATGCATTTCTTGTTCCTTAAATTGCGCTTGGGGGTGCATTTTAGGAACAAAGGGTTGGGAAGGTGGGAGCTGAGAAATTGACAACTACATGTAATCTGGGAATATTCTAGAAGATGCGTGTTTGATACGTGCACAATGCAATATGAGGAGAAACAAGTGATATGGAGTACAATAGATGGGCCCATATGCTAAGTTGTAAGGGTTTATTTACCAATAGGATTATTATTGGTATCCCAGTTATTATAGTGGGTTGTCCAATTTATTTATTTTTTAAATATCTTTGATCAGAATTTACTTTCCTAAAGAAAAGGTGTTTTGTATCACTGATAAATGGTTATGGCAGGGAATCTGGTACTCAATATTTGAGGTTTGGTAGTTGGCCAAATGCATGGCTACAGTGTAATCGAATAATTACTGACACCTTGATAGATTCCACTTACTGGCAGGTTAAAGGTGATGGAAATTATTTGATCAAAGCTGAGTGCTTGGTTGCAACAGAAGGCCTTGCTAATTTGTGTATTTGTTCACACAAACATGCCATACAGCTTATGTGCATTCTTTGTCTTGTTCTGTAGCTCACTTGAAGGATAATGATTGTAAGGCATTGCTGGTAAGTGTGATTGGTAAGCTGTCACTTCTAATCAGTGCCAACCTGTGCTTATCCTGGTTGCTAGTGCTCCACTCCCATGTGCACTATCTCTTCCCCCTCCATCCTCTATCCCTTTTCATTTTCCTCATTACTTGTGGGTAAATGATATTATTGTGGGGGGGGGGGGGGGGGGGGGGGGGGGGGGGGGGGGGGTTAGACTTGAATTGATGGTATAAGGAATCAAAGGTAATTCAATTTTTAACAAGCGGTCCATGAAAGAGTGATACAAAAGTGAATGGCAGGGAGAAAAAAGCCATTGCTATTAGGCTTTGGCCTTATTGTTTAGGTAAAATGAATGTCAAAACTACACTTTTGGACGATGGTATTTTGTGTTTTCATCTATTGTGCTTGAGGCATAATGCATTGCCAAACAAGGCGGGTTCAGCGGTTTACTTGAAAGTGTACACTTTTAAGTAAAGCTGCAGTTGTAGTTCCTAGACAGCTCCAAATGACCCCGCCTACTAGTAATCTACTAGTTAATACTGCATGTTTGTGTGTGTATGTGTGCGAGTTACGTTTCTTATTATCTTTCGTTCCTACTCGTCCATATTAAGAAAAAACTAGACCCTAAGGCAGGTGGTACCTTTAAAACCTCCATGCTTTTTGTCTCGTACCCAGGCTGTA
Organism: Eunapius fragilis; assembly: GCA_963681505.1. Taxonomy (NCBI): domain Eukaryota; kingdom Metazoa; phylum Porifera; class Demospongiae; order Spongillida; family Spongillidae; genus Eunapius; species Eunapius fragilis. Next base: position 5,066,496 of record OY811985.1, on the reverse strand, counting down.
CCTTGCGTGGGTTGACCATATACATCCTCTTAGCCTGTTTTCTTGGACAAGCCTTGTGCTTTAGACTTACTTGTAATAATGCACTGAAGGCTCTATTTGCTTATATATATGTTTAATGATAGCAACTCTATGGCAATCAATCGATATACAATGTACCATATCACTAATTTATGGCTATAGCAGCAGCCCAACCCCCCTTAGTTGAAAGCACAGGAGGATGCATTATAGAAGCAAAAAATTAGTTTCTAAGCTGTCTCTACTGTTTTTAGTGTTTTCTCCCTAATAACCAAGTGAATTCTATACGCCATTAACATCCGGTTGTTGGCCTTGTGAGGCTTATCAATAGTCACACATCCTACAAAAGTCCGATCCAAAACTATTTGCTAAAAAGGTTTAAAAGGTACTTCATGTGATCTACAGTCCATAAACTATCATCTATAACAAAAAACTGCTTCTGAGGACGAAAACCAGTGGTTTAAAAGCATAACTGAAAAAAAGTGTACAGTTTGCGTAATTACCGCTAAAATTCTAGGGAGGTGATACGCTTTGTCAGCAACTAGTGGGCGTGCTGTTGAAAAGGAAGGCAGTAGTAAAACCTGCAGTGAATGTGCTATAAGAACTAAACTAATAACGCACTACACTTTTTTGTTTGGCTTGATTCACACTTTCGTGTATTATTCTTTCATGGACCACATAGATTTTTATACCATTCAAAAAAATGTAGCTATCTGATCTGGCTGGAGCCAGTGGTGCATGTGAGAAGCCTACTGAAGTTGGACCAAATGTGGTTCACTTGCAGACACAAGTGCTGGTCTAGACAATATATGCTTATACAAACACACAGTTTGTACAATGTGGATGAATAGCATGTGTACATACATGGATAGCAATACTGATAATGAACTTTGCCCTGTATTCAGATACTTCTTATTCCATTTAATGCACCACACATGACAATTTTTAGCCTGAAAACAAACCTGCTTTTGTTATTCTGTATATTGTGCACAAGGTGAGCTCTAAATGAAGGTGTGTGGAGTTTGATGTGTCAGCAGTTTTGCATTGTATTCCCCAGTTCTTGAAGTACTTTCTGGCACAGTGGGGTATCATCATCATATTCTCACCACTGAGACGCCCACAGCCAGTGGAAGACGAACCATCACCATCCAGTTCTTGGGTTGTAAGTAGTGTGAGTATGAGTGACACACCAAACCCCAATGCTACAAATAGCATTCATCATTAATCACTTAACTGCAGCAATGAATTTCTCACCACCCACCCACATACCCACCCACCCACTCCACCCACCCCTCCCCCCACATCCTGGAGATAATTAGGACTATCATGATGTAATGCTTAAAATGCATCTATGACATAACTTCTTATAAGTACAGTGTGGCAAATTTTTATCATGTATGTGGTATGTCATTATAATAGTGAAGTGGTTAGTTAACTGACAACCATTGCTGACATCTTCACTTTCATTTAAGTTCACATGCACATTCAATTGTATTAGGGGCAATATTCCAATGTACGATTTGTTCCTTAAATTCAGTGTTAGTACATTACCATTAGTGTGATCATAAATGAATCAGATGTTTACAGTTGCACCTACAACCCACCCACACACAAACACCTTTCTCACTCACCACCAGTCTCCTGCACCACAGGCTGGTTTCTTTTCAGAGTCAGACACTGAAAAGTTAATGCACTATCCAATTAACGCCCCAACTGCTACTGTCTCAAGGCATCCTTCCTATGGTGGTGCTACACCTTCCTTACCAGGTAGCCAGAGCTCATGGCTACGTGCAAGTCAGACCTTCAAGACTGCCATGCACTGACTAGGACGCTGTTTGGGCGGGGGAAGGGAAGCGCTAACGTTGTATGTTTTTCTTCTTTTCTACGGCTCTTGTGCGTGCGGTTGTTTTTTTTCTTTGTGTACTATTAATGTGTATAACACTACCCAATTACGTGTGTTAATTTTAATATTATATAATACCTGTGGGAGCTGGGCACGAGAAAGGCATTATAATGGCACGACAGACTCCTCTTTCATGTCCTGGTCACACGAGGCCCGTCGTTCACCTTCATTACAGCGAAATTACTGACAATGGATTCTACTTTATTACCGCCTCTAAAGGTAGGTAGCTGGAATAATAAGATTAAACAGAACTCCGTACACTCTAGGATATATTATTGCAGATGGTAAACCAATGCTTCGACAAGGTGATACCGGCGACTGGATAGGCACGTTTGAAGGACACAAGGGAGCGGTCTGGGGGGCCTGTCTTAATAGAGGCGCCACCAGGGCAGCCACGGGAGCTGCCGACTTCACCGCGTAAGTTGATCCTGTGAGCTTCTGGGTACGAGGTTATTTACGTTCCACGGGACTGTGTGCGAAAAAAATAAGGTTGATAAAACCACCGAGGGTGCGAAAAGTCAGCTGTGAATTTAGTTAATAACCTGTCAATCACAAACCAAAGCTGGGAATCTAACCTTTTCCCTGTGGTGGAGTATCAGTCAAAGTCTTGGCATGCTGTGTATTTACACACTATTATTGGTGCTTTAGATATGATATCCACTTAGCTACTGTTTTGAAATTATGAGTTTACTAGTATTGGCAGCCCACGTATAATTGTGACTGCTTTGCATGCCACTGCAGCCATCCTTTTCATAGCTTAGGTAAAAAAAAAAAATTACGGGAAAGAGGAGATTAATAGAATTCCAGTGACTAATGGTTTTTTTGTTGTGGTGGTTGGTTCAGTATATTTTATTAATCAAAATACCTGATAAATTTTTCCCTATGAAAGGTAGTGTATAGATTGGGCATTAAATAGGAGAGCACAATGTCAAAATGCCAATGAGCACTGTACGCTGCTTTCTTTGCTGAGTGGTCTGTATGTCATTTAACTCACAGGAAAGTCTGGGATGCTCTGAGCGGTCAGGAAATCCACAGTTTCACTCACAAACACATCGTTAAGCCTGTGGACTTCTCACCTGTAAGTACTGCAAGCGTAAAGATGCTTAAAGTTGCACATAGTTAACGTGTTTGATGACACCAGTCTGGAGACCTGTGAACGATAATGCTATAAAAGAAACAATTGCAGAGCAGGTAGTTTAACTAACAAACCAATCACCATTAAAGGGAGAAGAAAGGGTTGGGCTATCTGCTTATGATGTCAACATGTTGACGGCTTATAGGACAATAATCTTTAGTCATGTTTGGGTAAGTGGACAGGTTACTTGTAAAAAATGTTTCTTCATTCATTCACTCAGCCTTTCCATTATGCAATTCTATTTAGAGCCACCAGCGGCTCCTGACAGGCTGCAATGACAAACTGCTGAGGATATTCGACCTTTCTAGGCCTGATGTGGAGCCCCAGACGTTGGAAGGACACAACTCATCACTGAGATGTGGCGTGTGGATCACTGATAACATAATAGCATCATGTGCAGAAGATTGTGAAGTGAGGTATGCTCTAATCTATACCTGAGCACTTGCATGCCAAGGGCCGTAGCCACAATAAATAAACCGGTCCGGCCATTGGTGGGAGCGAGGGTGGGAGATCATGAGGGATTTAATAAATTATAGTATTACTAGCGTGTCCCCGTGAAAAATCACGGGCTGATTATTCGTCTCGCTGTTATTCGTCTCGCTATTCATTTGCCAGGTGAAAGTTGGTCTACCTGCTAGCTCCTCTTTTTTTACTGTTTTACCCAATGTTGCATGTATAATCTCCCACCTGTTCTAACATACGGTTACTACGCAACCTCTATTACATGCCCTCGCAATACAAATATTACATAATATTATGTCAGATAGTAACTACATGTTCTCGGCCTGTACGATGAGACTTGAGAGTGAACCACAAAAGCGTTGCTTTTATTCTTTCTGCATGTGATGACATTATTACCTGTATTCGCTAAGTACGCGTTGCTATGTACCTTTGTGGGAGGTGGTCGTTCCATTGGTTGCTAGGTACGCATACATACCTAGCAACCAATAGGCGCTAGGCCGAGAATATAAATGAGTTACGCGTCCGTAGGAAATTATAGTATTAGATTGGAAGTTGGCTAGGCTAAAACCGGTCTGGCCATGGCCGGACTGGCCTGACTGGACGCTACGGCCCTGCATGCACACACACACACACACACACACACACACACACACACACACACACACACACACACGTGCATGCATACATACATGCATTTACATACACATGCATGCATACACACACACACGCTCACACACATGCATCACACACACATGACTTAGGTACATATGCATAAACCTTACAAATTTACACAGTGCTAAAGTACTGTTCAGTGCACCATATTGTATGTCTGAAATCGATTAGTTTGGTTAACAAACTTGATGTTTATGTAGTTTGCATAATTACCAAATTTCATGGCGTGATCTTGGAGGACATAATATAGGCTAATAAACTTATGGTATAATTATTCCTCAACACAAAACAAGGGGGGGGGGGGGGGGGGGGGGGGGGGGGGGGAGGGGGGGGGAGCATTCGGGCCCAAAAATCAAACAAAAAGATCAGTTGAATGTGTGTGCATAATACATATAGCAGTGCAGTCCTGCTTACAGATAGGATATTGTTCCTATTTAACCCTTTTATACACATGCACACATACATGCACCATGTACACACGTACACACAACACTCACACAATACGTGTGCGTGCGTTCATGCACACACACGCACATACACACACATACACACATGCACATACACACACATACACACACACACACACACATATACACACAGGATTTGGGACACACTTGTGGGCAAAACTGTGACGTCAATTCCCATGGATAATCCTGTGATGAGCATTGAGATGTCCCGGGATGGCGAGTTATTGACTGTGGTTCATGGGAAGTTTGTTACATTCATAAGGACATCAAGGTGAGAGATAGTAGAGGAGAGGCTAAAGGTTTGGTTCCTCCATCATCTTAGTGTTGTTGTGATGTGCAGTAAAGAGATGGTACTGAATGATGAACTGCCAAGAGTTATAGAACCCCTCCTCCTCCCCCTCCTTCTCCTCCTCCCCCTCCTCCTCCTCCTCCCCCCCTCCTCCTCCTCCTCCTCCTCCTCCTCCTCCCCCTCCTCCTCCTCCTCCTCCCCCTCCTCCTCCTCCTCCCCTCCTCCTCCTCCTCCTCATCATCATCATCATCATTTCACCATCCATCACCACTGGCCTAAATTATAGCCCCTCCCCTTGTGGTATGAATCTCCAATCTATCTGTACCTTTATTCTTCCACACATCATTACACTTTTGGCACACACGTACACACATGCGCACATACACGTGCACACACACACACACACACAACACACACACACACAACAACACTACATTTTGGAGAGAAGTTATGAGAAGATAAAGTCATTCACAATGTCCATGCCAACATATTCAGCATCCTTGCACCCGAGTAAGACCTGTTTTGTTGCAGGAGGTGAAGATTTCAAACTATATAAATTTGACTTTGAGGACGGCAAAGAACTAGGTACTCAGTGTGGTTTATGAGCATCATCTGTGTGCATGTGTATGTATGCATTTGTTTATGCTGACATCTTCTGTGTATTTGTGTGTGTTTGTTTACATGCTATTATGTTTCAACAGTGTACCAGTTGTGTAACTACTAGTAAATTATCATGGTCTTTTTCCTGTGTGTGTGTGTGTCTACCCTCTTTACTCTCAAGAGTCATACAAAGGTCACTTTGGGCCCGTCCACTGTGTGCGTTACAGCCCCGATGGTGAGGTGTACTGTTCTGGCTCTGAAGATGGCACCGTGAGGCTATGGCTGAACACTGTGGGAAAGACCTATGGGCTGTGGAGGAACCCTGGGGACTCGTAGAAAGAATCAAATCACAGTCTTAGTTCCAATTTTCAATGAACCTTTCCCACATTCTGTGCAGTGTTTAAAAAAAAAATTTATTGGCCACCATACTTTCATTACAAATTTTTTTTAGAAGTTACAATTCACATGTGGGAGAAGCAATACATAACAAAATTACTAAGGAGAATAATCATTTAACTAGAAGTTAGAGTCAGAGTGAAAGTTCCTGTAACGTCATAATACTTCTGATTTGCTAAACTTCAAAGTCTCTTAATACATATTTACTTCTAGTTAACACTAATAGTTGCCCAATAATTGTCTATCTTAATAAAACCTTCTGATCTGAATCCCCTATGTCATGCACTAAGGCCTGAACACCTTGGCTTCACTTATTATCCTATAGAGATGGTGGAATTATCATGTGGACAAACGTTCTTTACATCCATATATCTAGCAAGGGGATTGGTTGACACATAATTTAGCCTTCCTGGTTCACAGCATCACTACGGAGGATGACCTACTCACCGAATATTCATTTTTAGGTGTGCACTAAAAAGGCCACATTCCCATCCCACGATGAAATCCATACAAAGCTTGCCATACATGGTAGTGGAGGTAGTGTGGATAGCAAGGCTGTGAGGGGACAACAGTGTGGATAGCCTGGTGAGGGGGCAACAGTGTGGATGGCCTGGTGAGGGGGCAACAGTGTGGATGGCCAGGTGAGGGTGCAACAGTGTGGATGGCCTGGTGAGGGGGCAACAGTGTGGATGGCCAGGTGAGGGGGTAACAGTGTGGGTGGCCTGGTGAGGGGGCAACAGTGTGGATGGCCAGGTGAGGGTGCAACAGTGTGGATGGCCTGGTGAGGGGGCAACAGTGTGGATGGCCTGGTGAGGGGGCAACAGTGTGGATGGCCTGGTGAGGGTGCAACAGTGTGGATGGCCTGGTGAGGGTGCAACAGTGTGGATGGCCCTGGTGAGGGGGCAACAGTGTGGATGGCCTGGTGAGGGTGCAACAGTGTGGATGGCCTGGTGAGGGGGCAACAGTGTGGATGGCCTGGTGAGGGTGCAACAGTGTGGGTGGCCTGGTGAGGGGGCAACAGTGTGGGTGGCCTGGTGAGGGTGCAACAGTGTGGGTGGCCTGGTGAGGGGGCAACAGTGTGGGTGGCCTGGTGAGGGGGCAACAGTGTGGATAGCTGGATGAGGGGGCGATAATAGCTAGGTTGAGTTCGATAAGGACCGACCAGTTCATTATCACTGTGAAGCAACTTGCTTTCATCAACATTGTCTAACCTCTCTCTCCCTAACATCTAAAGTTTTCCATGCCCACCCAAAGTTCTTGGTATTTGATGGTACTAGATTGTTTCAGATGTAATCCCCACCCTCGCACACCCTTGTTGGGTTTATCAGATTCCAGCCTTTTACTTAAAACAAAAAAAGAAGTTGCCGAAGTCTTTCATACCATCCAAGCCCTTGGCACTTGATGTCATTAGATAGGTGTTACGCCTTTCAGCTGTCTGTGATCCTGACCTGATGGTATAGATGCTCTGAGCTGGCTTTTTGCTGGCAGTGTAAGAGGGACCAGGTGCATTCTAAATTTGTTACTGCATCATACAGGATAACTTAGTTGAAGCCTACAATAACCTTAGAGATTCCACTTCCCCAATGTCATTTTATTATTATAATGATAGTGTGCGCTACGGGACCATGGTCTACTCATTTGTCCCAACTGTTTTCAGCTAGTAGCCAACTCAAGGCACACGTCTCTCACCTTTGTCGGTGGCCCCAGAGGAGATGCATTACATTTACACCACTCTCCTCAATCCTGCCTCTCACCAATCATCAGTCACATGCCAGTCAGTTATCTTCCCACCTTAGGTGTGTCAATTAAACCATCCAACTTTGCGTTTTGTTCCGGCCAAAGCCAGGCCAGCCTTTGCAAGGGCTTCATCATCTGCTTTAAGAGGTGGTTACGGGACCAGAAGTGATGTCTGGAACCACTGGAGGTGGGCAGGATGGATGCTTCCCCTCTGGAACCACTGGAGGTGGGCAGGATGGATGCTTCCCCTCTGGAACCACTGGAGGTGGGCAGGATGGATGCTTGCCCTTCATCAAGTGCCACGCTGCGTCAGTATTTGGTGCAACACCACTGGATAGAAGCATTTGGCAGGCTTTATCCGTCATTCCTGCACGGCCAAGGGAGACAGCAGAATCAATCACCTTTCTGTAGTTCTTATGTGTTGGGACCTCTTCTGTGGTGTTGTGGCTGCTTGCACAAGTTTTTTGCCATTGTCCAAAGGGTAGCCAGGTCATTTCTCAACCACATGTTACAATGACTCTATGGACGCGTGTGAATTGTGAATACCTTTGTGCTTCAAGGAGGGGGAGGACACACTTTGGGAGCATGAATAGCTTCAACCATGCCTCTTCCGAATTCTTCTGGAGAATTAGTCCTGTCTTTGCCATCCTTCCCATTCTTAGATCTTTTCCTAAAGGTACATCTGCTGGCCCCTCAGGACTCTCTGTCTAACACCTGCTAGATGTTGGATCTATCCCTCTCCATACACCCATTGGTTCCTCCCTGAAGGAAGTTGTGAACCATCTGGCCTCTGGAAAGGTTCCTCTACCTGTGTCAACTATCATGGCAGGTGGCAGAGTGATTGCTCTAAACAAAAGTAAACCAGATGTTAGGCCCATTGCAGTGGAAGAAACATTACGTAGGCTGATAGGGAAATGCATTTATGCCGTCCTAAAGGATAGGATCTCTTCATTCTTCCAACCCTCTCAGTTCGGGGTTGCTTGTAAAGCAGGCCCTGGAAAGATTGTGCACAGTTTAAGGAGATGCATTGAAGATAACTGGCTGAGTGGCAACTTTGTAGTATTTAAGGAGGACATGTCAAATGCTTTTAATGTGGTATCCAGGCAGGCAGTCCTGGATGAGTGCGCAGCCTTCTTCCCTGAGCTTTTGCCATGGGTCTCATGGTGCTATGGATCACATACACTTTGTTGTGGCACCCTATGGACAAGATTAGTTCCCAATCCGAGGGTGATCAACTAGGTCCAATGTTGTTTGCTTTGGTCCTCCATAAACTTGTGACCAGATGCAGATGATGACTGCTTACGCTTGCTTCTTGAAGCTTGGTACCTGGATGATGGTGCTCTTGCAGGGGAAAGGTCAGCTATGCTACGAGCTCTACAACTCATTGAGGAGCTGGGTCCACACTTGGGACTTAACATAAACTTTTCAGAGTGCAAACTGTTCAGTAGAAGGGGCAACTCCCTTTTCCCACCAGTAGTGAAGTCATCATTGCTCCCCAACCTGGTCCTTCTCAGGGTGCCAATTGGGGACTTTGTGCAAAAACCGCGCTATTTCCAAGGTTTTGCTTAAAGCACTTGTGGATGTCTCTGCTGCTGACCTCCATGTGACATTCTCACTTCTCCGCATGTGTGGAAGCTACTGTAAGCTTACACCTAACCAGAGCAACCCCACCTAGCCTCTGTGCAGACTCACTTAAGTTCTTTCATGAAGACATAAGGCTTTGTTTTGCTTCTTGCCTTGCAGTGGATGTCTCATTGGCAGCAAGCACAGCTCAGCCCACGTTTTGGTAGTCTAGGTTTTGTTCCCTTGTTCTCCACTCCTCCGCTGCTATCTCTTCCCTTGCTTCTTCAGGACTGTGTAGCCATGACGACGTCCACATGCTACAGGTGGTCACGCGCTATAACACCCAAGTCTCCCCAAAGGATTCAATCACAGTCGAGACCACTGTAGCTTCTCCCCCTCTGCAGAAAGCTTTGTCTAAGAGGTTGGATGACCTTACATTCCAGTCCTTGCTATCCTCCTCCTCTCAAGTGAACAAGGCTCGAATCCTTTCCAACTCTGCCCCTTGTGCAGGTTCCTGGATCTCTGTTGTCCCTTTCCAGTACTGGCACCTTGACAATGCCGAGTGTCAGGTTGCTCTTAGATGGTGGCTGGGTCTTGACACCTCAGGAGGTTTCCACTTGCCCTCTTTGTCCCGACACTGCCCTGGACCCACTAGGTCACCATGCAGCCACTTGCAGATATGGTGGGGATGTAGCCTCGCGGCACAACCATTTGCGTGACGTCTTTGCTGACTTTGGTCGCTGTACCCAGCTTTCTGTGAAGGTTGAAGTGGGATGTGGCTTATCTAGGGACCATATCAACTCCCGGCCTGCGGACGTTCAGGTTCAGAGTTGGGACAGAGGAAAGCCAGCAGTCTTTGACGTCACAGTTGCCTCACCTCTCACTCCTGCTGCTCTGAAGGAAGCTAGTGTATCTGCACGGGGGGGGGGGTAGCCCATGTGGCTGAAAATAGGAAGCACGCTGCCAATGATACAAGGTGTGGTGGATATGTATCCCCCTGGCGGTGGAAATGTTTGGAAACTGGGGGGGAAGGAAGCATTTTCCCGTTAGGCATCCTGCTCACTGTCACCCAGTCCAGTCCCTAACCCAAAATGGTTGCGGAAATTTATGGCCGCCTCAACTTGTCACTGGTGAGATCAGTGTCAAGGGCCATCATGGTAAAGGGGTTGGCCCATATGGATAGACATAGACTTATTGGAACTGTTTTAAATTGTGCTAATAGTTACATTTGTTATGTTACAAATAAAAATAATAATTTATCACCATGCTCTAACATGTAAATATAATGGGGATGTAGTGTCACGACACAACCAACTCAGGAATATCTTTTTAAAATCCTGCAGACAGGCAGGTGTTGGTGGACAAATGGAGGTAGGAAGTGGCTTGGGACATGATGAACAACGCACCCGGCCAGCTGACGTTCTAGTGCCAAATTGGGATCTGGGGAAACCTGCGGCTTTTGATCTCACAGTTGCATCACCGCTTAATCAAAGTATCCTCACTGAAACAGTGGGATCATCTGCTCAGGTTTCAGAACAAAGGAAACATGTCTCCAATGATGTTAAGTGCTCAGAGCTAGGTTGGTCTTGCATACCATTGGGTGTTGAAACATATGGCTGCTGGAGAGCTGAAGCTCACCTTCATCTTTCACGCCTTGCCTCTCGGCTGGCGGCTAGGCTAAATTGCTCCAAATCTCACACCACCTCAACACTTTATGGTAGGCTCAACCTGGTTCTTGTCAGAGCAAATGCAAGGGCACTGCTTTCCCAAGCATATGACATCAGCTCTGACATCACGGCTTAACTATTATAAGCTGACATTAAACTGTCCAATCTTAGCTGTTGTGTATTTGGTGTGTGATAATTGTGCTGTTGTGTATTTGGTGTGTGATAGTTGTGTATTTGGTGTGTGATAATAATAATAGTAACTGTGTAGCTTAGATCTGTAATAATGTACACATTCATTTATTCATTATATATATATATTAGTGGAACATTGAAACAAAGTAAATTTTTTGGAACGTTTGTGTGTTATTTATGTATCAGTGTATTGTATTTGAGTACATAACCCTAATTTCTTTTTAGTAAAATAAAAAATAATAATAAAAAAACCTCAAAAAAAATCATAATAATAATAAATGTAAAAGGCTTTGGTTCTGTTGTTGAAGCAGAAATAACCTTGATATGATCCTGATATTAATGATACACATGTATGGGAGAGAGTGGGAGGGGAAGGGGAGGGAAGACCCCACATCAACTTGGCATCTACCACTGTACCTATACAATTCTCATCCCATGCCCACATACACACACGTGTACACACATGCACACACACACGCACGTACACACACACAAACACACACACACACACACACACACACACACACACTCACACACACACACACACATACACACACAAGCGCGCCCCGGATACAGTTGCTATTAATAGTACCGCCAATGCAACATAAAGGCTTCCTAATGAGATAATAATCCTAATTGCACCTTCAAAGGCCAGAATATCGACGTATGAAGTTGCCGCAGCCCGCGCGGCGCACACGGTTTACACAATCGAGCTGTGGTGTCATGGAAACTTTTCCGTAATGGCATGATATGATGATTAGCGATGTTAACACCAAACTCTTACAGGAAAAAAAAAAAAAAAAAAAAAACGCCACGAGTGCAAACTCAAAAATACCTGCATACTCACTCATACTTGTATCTGATGGGGTT
>OY811985.1:5029528-5049528 GCA_963681505.1 Eunapius fragilis | reverse complement strand
CATTAGTCAGGTCAGCAGCTGTTCTCCCATTTCCATACTCCAATTTGCATGTTCCTTATTAGTTTTATTTGTTCATACATAACTAACTAGTGTGCTCTATTTACAGATATGCCTTTCAAGTCAGTGTTTGCCTCTATCAGCCTTGAAACTACCTTCTTGTTCCATTGGAGCTAATGGACTTGTGTGCTCAGGAAATGGGGTATGCATGTGTGTGATACATTTAGGGCCTTTGGTCATATTGTCTATTTTGCCTGAAGGTTTGCTTAAATGATGGAACTTGTGCTTGCAAAGTTGGCTTCACTGGATCTCTGTGTAACACAGTGTACACTGGCCCAGGTAAGGGAAGGGGTGTGGCCTTATGCCCATGTAAGGGAAGGGGTGTGGCCTTGTGCCCAGGTAAGGGAAGGGTGTGGCCTTGTGCCCAGGTAAGGGAAGGGTGTGGCCTTGTGCCAAGTAAGGGAAGGGTGCTGCCTTGTGCCCAGGAAAGGGTAGGGGTGTGGTCTTGTGCCACAGGTAAGAGTCTGATATGCTGCGTATGTTGGGTCTAGGACTAGTAAGGGGAGGGGTGGCCTTGTGCCCATTAACATGAGTGCTTCTCTCATACTAGTGTGTTCAGTGCTATCAACATCAGCTACAAAGGTCACCTCAACACCTGGAGGGGTCACCTCAACACCAGCGAGGGTCGCCTCAACACCAGCAGCAATTACCTCAACACCTGCAAGGGTCACCTCAACACCCGCAGCGATTACCTCAACACCAGCAAGGGTCACCTCAACACCAGCAGCGATTACCTCAACACCAGCAAGGGTCACCTCAACACCAGCAGCGATTACCTCAACACCAGCAAGGGTCACCTCAACACCCGCAGCAATTACCTCAACACCAGCAAGGGTCACCTCAACACCAGCAGTGATTACCTCAACACCAGCAAGGGTCACTTCAACACCAGCAGCAATTACCTCAACACCAGCTAGGGTCACCTCAACACCAGCAAGGGTTACCTCAGCACCAGCAGCAATTACCTCAACACCAGCAAGGGTCACCTCAACACCAGCAGCGATAAGCTCAACACCAGCAAGAGTCACCTCAACACCAGCAAGGGTCACCTCAACACCAGCAGCAATTACCTCAACACCAGCAAGGGTCACCTCAACACCAGCAGCAATAAGCTCAACACCAGCAAGGGTCACCTCAACACCAGCAGGAATTACTTCAACACCTGCAAGGGTCACCTCAACACCAGCAGCAATTACTTCAACACCTGCAAGGCTCACCTCAACACCTGCAAGGGTCACCTCAACACCTGCAAGGGTCACCTCAACACCAGCCGGAATTACTTCATCATCAGCAAAGGTCACTTCAACACCTGTGAAAGTAACTACACCTGTTTAAAGCTGATTGTTTCAATAGTGTATGTTGGACTGACTTATTGGCATATACATGTGCATGCACATTAGGAGTCTTGGCAGATTAAGACAACTGTATGATATTACGCTTTGAGTTTACACTAATTACTGCAACTTCTAAATCTCACACGCACATACACACACATATAGGGGTCTGAATTGTCCTTAGAATGCATGGCTTTCTTATCACACTCAGCACTACAAGTTAATGACTTAAGGTAATTTAAGGGTTAAGTCCCCCCTGCCCCCCCCCCCCCCCCCCCCAGACCTCACGTTGGTTGGAAAAATTAGCCACTAGAGTAATGCAATAGGAGCAATCCATCTTCTGAGCACTTGAAGTGAAGGAGCTATGCTCCACCTTGACGATCCATTTCCGATAATACCCCACAAGCAGGTCATGATGCTTTAATTATAGCCAAATATCCCCAGCAGCCCCTTCAGTACATCTCCATACATCACCAGCAGCCCCTTCAGTACATCTCCATACTGTTGAAGGGATAACTACTGTCCACCAGTCCTGTTTGATAGAATAGATGCAGTTGCCTTACGTGAATGTAGCCCTTTGAACAGAGGGTGCTGCTGGACCTTCTGGCATTGATGCCAGTGGGAAACGAATGTGCGCCTCATTTCAATCATCGTCTAATGAGCTCTGCCATTCACTTCCTCTCCTGGCAAGGTGCCTTAGTTTACACGAAAAGGGCTTGCTTGTGTGCTGACTCATTGCATTAGATAAAAATCCAGGAGTGAGACCAAGGATTATTAATCCTTGGTGAGAGTTAATAATCCTTGGTGGGACCAATAGGAATAATATAATTGGCGAAGCTGCCAGATGGATAATTGTTGATGATGATTCTATTCTTTTTCAGGAGGGAATAACTCAGGGGATCCTTTGGCTATGTCCATGTATGCATTTGCTGTACAACTACCACTCATATGACACAGTGCAGACAACATGGCAGCAAGTATGGTACGCAGATGACACCACAGCCACTGGATCCCTCGTGAACCTATGCATGCACATGGTGGGATAAACTAGCCTAGTTGGCCCCTCTTACGGGTAGTTGGCCCCTCTTACGGGTACTTTGTGAATGCTGTGAAGACCAGAGCTGGCTCATTACAAAGGATGAAATTCACACCAAGCATTATATATATTCCAGGACAACACAACCCTAATAACATCTTTGAGCATCTCAGGGTACCTCTTTATATGTAACTGAATTCGTGAAGGCAAAAGTTAAAATTTGGTCACTTGAACTGGAACAGCTTGCTTCCATAGCTAACATACAACACCACATGCTGCTACCTTCTCTGCTCTCACCCACGGTTTAGCAAGCAGATGATTTTTATGTGCCAAGAACTATCTCTCAAGAAAAAGGAGCTTCCACCTGGCTTTCAGTTATACCGCTTGAAGAATATGGTTTTGCCTCCATAAGGGTATCCTTTTGCGATGCTGCCTGTGCTTGTGGTACTCACTTTGCTGCTGAACATGTCCAAACGGTGGGTATCCAACAATAAGACACAATGAAATCAGAGACTTACTAATAACAGCAGCAGGCCCCTCACACTCACAGGCCCCTCACACTCGAGGGTGCCCATCTTTTACACCCACTAATCGATTTACCCACAACTAAATTTATTCCTTCACTCATTCCTCTGATCTGGCGAGAGAAAGTTACTAGCTCTTCCAGCTCACTTATGAGGCCTAGGCCTACTCAATCCTTCCCACTTCCCCACTTCTCCAACTAATCACTTATGAGGCCTAGGCCTACTCAACCCCTTCCTACTTCTGAAGATCAGCTGTGTCATTAAGCAAGATGAAAAGTCTGAACATGATATCTTTCAAGGCCAACACTATGTCAAAGCTGAAGTCCATAAATCCAACTAACAACACAGCTTCCCTCTCTCAAGAAAAAGGAGCTTCCACCTGGCTTTCAGTTATACCGCTTGAAGAATATGGTTTTGCCTCCATAAGGGTATCCTTTCGCGATGCTGCCTGTGCTTGTGGTACTCACTTTGCTGCTGAACATGTCCAAACGGTGGGTATCCAACAATAAGACACAATGAAATCAGAGACTTACTAATAACAGCAGCAGGCCCCTCACACTCGAGGGTGGCCAAAAGTTATTCACTCCCATATACGGTATCAGTCGTAGCATATATATGAGTACACCTCCAATGCTACAGACCTAAGAAAGGTGTCTACACCTATCATACATGGGCATAGCCAAAGGGTCACCATGAGTTATTCCCTCCTGAAAAATAGGTCTGTGGGCTGACAATACGCATTGATGATAACTGGTGCAAAGGAAGGGCATAAATGTCTAATGCTGTGAAGAGCTGCCATCGATTCAGTAGATTAAATGCATCAACCAGAAGAACAGCATCTGAACTTTGGATCATGGAAAAAGCAAGATTCATGCCATATGGCGACTTCCACCCCAGCCGTCTGACCAGCACAAAGCTGGAGTGAGCCGACTGCTTGCTGTATGTCCTCACTGGTGACATGCAGAATGGCCTTAACAATAATCCGTTCACCAATTCCTATTGGTCTTACTCCTGGGATTTTTATCTAATGCAATGAGTTGGCAGGCACAAGAGGGTGCAAGTCCTTTTCGTATTAGTAAAGGCACCTTATCTCCAGTTGCCTTACCCCCAGCTGCCTTACCCCCAGCTGCCCTTATCACTAACTGCCCTTATCACTAGCTGCCCTTATCACTAGCTTCCATATGTGAAGATCAACTTGTATAATTAGTGTAAACTCAAAGCATAATATCATACAATCGTCTTAGAACCTGCCAAGACTCCTAATGTGCATGCACATGTAAATAGATATGCCTACAAGTCAGTCCAATATACAATCAGCTTTAAACAGGTGGGGTTACTTTCAAAGGTGTTGAAGTGACCCTTGCTGATGAAGAGGTAATTCCTGCTGGTGTTGAGGTGACTCTTGCTGGTGTTGAGGTAATCGCTGCTGGTGTTGAGGTGACCCTTGCTGGTGTTGAGGTGACCCTTGCAGGTGTTGAGGTAATCGCTGCTGGTGTTGAGGTGACCCTTGCAGGCATTGAGGTAATTGCTGCTGGTGTTGCGGTGACCCTTGCAGGTGTTGAGGTAATCGCTACTGGTGTTGAGGTGACCCTTGCTGGTGTTGAGGTGACCCTTGCAGGTGTTGAGGTAATTCCTGCTGGTGTTGAGGTGACCCTTGCTGGTGTTGAGGTAATTCCTGCTGGTGTTGAGGTGACCCTTGCAGGTGTTGAGGTAATTCCTGCTGGTGTTGAGGTGACCCTTGCTGGTGTTGAGGCAATCGCTGCTGGTGTTGAGGTGACCCTTGCTGGTGTTGAGCTTATCGCTGCGGGTGTTGAGGTGACCCTTGCTGGTGTTGAGCTTATCGATGCGGGTGTTGAGGTGACCCTTGCAGGTGTTGAGGTAATTCCTGCTGGTGTTGAGGTGACCCTTGCAGGTGTTGAGGTAATTCCTGCTGGTGTTGAGGTGACCCTTGCAGGTGTTGAGGTAATTCCTGCTGGTGTTGAGGTGACCCTTGCTGGTGTTGAGGCAATCGCTGCTGGTGTTGAGGTGACCCTTGCTGGTGTTGAGCTTATCGCTGCGGGTGTTGAGGTGACCCTTGCAGGTGTTGAGGTAATTCCTGCTGGTGTTGAGGTGACCCTTGCAGGTGTTGAGGTAATTGCTGCTGGTGCTGAGGTGACCCTTGCTGGTGTTGAGGTAATCGCTGCTGGTGTTGAGGTGACCCTTGCTGGTGTTGAGCTTATCGCTGCGGGTGTTGAGGTGACCCTTGCAGGTGTTGAGGTAATTCCTGCTGGTGTTGCGGTGACCCTTGCTGGTGTTGAGGTGACCTTTGTAGCTGATGTTGATAGCACTGAACACACTAGTATGGGAGAGGCACTCATGTTAATGGACACAAGGCCACCCCTCCCCTTACTAGTCCCAGACCCAACATATGCAGCTGCTGATGGATATGAGATAGCATATCAGGCTCTTACCTGTGGCACAAGATGACACCCCTACCCTTACCTTGGTACAAGGCTGCACCCTTCCCTTACTTGGCACAAGGCCACACCCCTTCCCTTACCTCGGCACAAGATCACACCCCTTCCCTTACATGGGCATTAGGCCACACCCCTTCCCTTACCTGGGCCAGTGTACACTGTGCTACACAGAGATCCAGTGAAGCCAACTTTGCAAGCACAAGTTCCATCATTTAAGCAAACCTTCAGGCAAAATAGACAATATGACCAAAGGCCCTAAATGTATCACATACATGCATACCCCATTTCCTGAGCACACAAGTCCATTAGCTCCAATGGAACAAGAAGGTAGTTTCAAGGCTGATAGAGGCAAACACTGACTTGAAAGACATATCTGTAAATAGAGCACACTAGTTAGTTATGTGTGAACAATTAAAACTAATAAGGAACATGCAAATTGGAGTATGGAAATGGGAGAACAGCTGCTGACCTGACTATTGCCACACTTGGTTCCATTTTGTACAAGCCATATATCAGTAATGCTGCCATCGCTAGGAGTTAGAGTGAAGGACCTGTGAGAATAAACCAAGTCATTAGTAATATACCCCCCACATGAGGCCAGTAGCAATAGCTGCCCATATGTATGGACATAATACAGCAATCTCCTGCGCGATATCACCCCCCTGAGCAGCCATATATGACATACTTGCATGTAGTGGCTGTAGGGCCGTGAGTGCCAAGCTGTGTGGATCCAACGATGTTGACGGTGGGGAATTGATCCCCAGTGTTTGCGCATTGAAGCGATCCACAGAAGACATTGCTACAGCAAACGGTTACGTAGTATAATCACGTCATTACATCAAACGTTTAGGCATATCTGCAATTGTACCTCGCGGTGCAGGCAGCGTAAGTACTTGTACCCGTTGGCCCACAGTTGCCATGGAGATCACCACGTGGGTTATAGTTTGAGTAACAGCTGCTCACACCGTCTCCACCAACTGTAGGAGGATTTTAAAATGATACCAAGGATAGCATGCCAGTGTTGTGGTCCCCACCTCCCACCTATCCTCTCCACTGACCCCACCCACCCTCACATCTTCACACCATCCCATCCTCCTCATTCCCTTCAACTTCCCAACCCTCTTCACACTTCTCATCATCTCCACTCTCCACATCCTCCCACCATCCGTCCCATCCTCCCCCCTTACGCGGTCCATAGAAGGCCTTGCACTGGCTGTCTCTTGCAGGACATGCCCCACCATAGCAGTACCCGGAGCCACTCCCACAGGATGTCCCATCCTGGACGTACTGGTTGACTGGGCACTGTGAGGAGCAGCCGGTACACGTCTCCGCCACGTCGCACTCTCCAATTGATGCCCGACACTGAGTGCCGTAAGCGACAAAGCGGCAGTTATTGCAGCAGGCTCCACCGGTGCACTGAGCTCCTGCTGCCAGTTGGCAGGTGGATGAGTTGCAGCACGGGTCTGTGCACTCCTGTGGCACAAAGATAAGTACGCAATTAACAGTGCTTCCCAATAGGGAATGAAACTAATTTTAACATTCCAAAGTCTGGCTAATAAATGCAGGTGGAAGGGAGGTGGATAATACGCACACACGCACACACACACACACACACACACACACACACACACACACACACACACACACACACACACACACACACACACACACACACAGATACAGTGGGTCATTCTATATCGATTCAACACACATAAGTTTCATTTTTGGAAGCATTTTTGTGGATGAGTGCAGGCTATTACCCTGTGTATATTTATGTATTATACTAACTTTTAAATATCAATTGTTCGTAAGTTATTAGGTGTGAAAAAGTTGACCACATGTGTAAACTATGCTAATTATCTTTGCGAGCGTTACAGCAGTAGCGATGGTTATTTTTCCGTGCGTACAGAACATCATGACTATCACGCTGTTTAATATATAAAAAGGAACTTCATAATTGAGCACAACGGAAAATATGCTTTTCGAGCGTAATAGTTGCCACCATTTAAAAATACACACTTTTTTTTTGGTTTTTATTTTATTTTAATGAAAGGCTATCTGTTTGCTTGTTGTGTTTCCAATCGCAAGACGGAACGCCAAGCCGTTACTAAACTACATCGCATCGAAGCGCTCGTGTTTTAGTGTTAAAGAAACCCTTCTAATGTGTTAATTGTGCACTAAACAAACTTATAATTGGCCACACATAATGAATTTAATTACTTGATGTACAATAGAAAGACTTTTCAATGACTGCAAACTAAACAAGTCTGTGTCACGCTCTCCCTCATAGTCCACCATATCACCCTCCTCCCTCATGGTCCACCATGTCACCCTTCCTCCCTCATAGTATACCATGTCAACCTCTCCCTCATGGTCCACCACGTCACCCTCCCTCATGGCCCACCATGTCACCCTCTCCCTCATGGTCCACCATGCCACCCTCCTCCCTCATGGTCCATCATGTCAACCTTCCACATGAACACATATGCTACACAGCACAGGAGGGTGACGTGGTGGATCATGAGGGAGGAGGGTGACATGATGGGCCATGAGGGAAGAGGGTGACATGGTGGACAATGAGGGAGAGGGTGGTATGGTGGACCATGAGGGAGGAGGGTGGCATGGTGGACCATGAGGGAGAGGGTGGCATGGTGGACCATGAGGGAGAGGTGAGGAGGAGGGTGACATGGTAGACCATGTGGGAGGGGTGAGGGAGGAGGGTGACAAGGTGGATCATAAGGGAGGGGTAAGGGAGGAGGGTGACTGACATGATGGACCATGAGGGAGGAGGGTTTACATGGTGGGCCATGAGGGAGGAGGGTGACATGGTGGACTATGAGGGAGAGGGTGACATGATGGACCATGAGGGAGGAGGGTGACATGGTGGACCATGAGGGAGAGGGTGGCATGGTGGACCATGAGGGAGAGGGTGACATGGTAGACCATGTGGGAGGGGTGAGGGAGGAGGGTGACATGGTGGACCATGAGGGAGGAGGGTGACATGGTGGACTATGAGGGAGAGGGTGACACAGACTTGTTTAGTTTGCAGTCATTGAAAAGGGGAATATTCTTTCATTGTACATCAAGTAATTAAATTCATTATGTGTGGCCAATTATAAGTTTGTTTAGTGCACAATTAACACATTAGAAGGGTTTCTTTAACACTAAAACACGAGCGCTTCGATGCGATGTAGTTTAGTAACGGCTTGGCGTTCCGTCTTGCGATTGGAAACACAACAAGCAAACAGATAACCTTTCATTAAAATAAAATAAAAACCAAAAAAAAAGTGTGTATTTTTAAATGGTGGCAACTATTACGCTCGAAAAGCATATTTTCCGTTGTGCTCAATTATGAAGTTCCTTTTTATATATTAAACAGCGTGATAATCATGATGTTCTGTACGCACGGAAAAATAACCATCGCTACTGCTGTAACGCTCGCAAAGATAATTAGCATAGTTTACACATGTGGTCAACTTTTTCACACCTAATAACTTACGAACAATTGATATTTAAAAGTTAGTATAATACATAAATATACACAGGGTAATAGCCTGCACTCATCCACAAAAATGCATCCAAAAATGAAACTTATGTGTGTTGAGTCGATATAGAATGACCCATGTGCAATGCATTGCTCACCTTGGCAGATCCACAATCACACGTTTCATTTCCTTCTCGAATGCCATTCCCACACTTTGGAGTTCCCACGATGCTTTGCGGCAGGTTGGTGAGACAGAACCCATGGTTGCTGCTCAGAGCAGTGCTGAGGGACTGGGTGCTGCAACTGCTCCACTGGTTTGGTACCACAGATCCCAGAACTGCCCCCATGATGCACCCTGTCGACTGGGCACAGGTGCACGAAGCTGTGAAGTTAGAAAAAAAAAGTAACATGAACCAGTTTAACTTTGGAGAACCGAAGAAATATGCAAGTACCTGTGTCATGCATCATGCTAAAGAGGTGGCCCATTTCATGTGCAGTGGTACTGGCAACTGCTAGCTGTGAGCCAAAGTCTTGGACAAGACCCACTGCATAAGAACTGCACATAGCATCAACGTATGCCAGGCCTACAACATTGCCTGTGAGATCTGTGCCACTGGTGGTGGGGCAGTTATGTGTGCCCACAAATGAACGAACACAACACACGCATGCACACACACACACACACACACACACACACACACACACACACACACACACAACACACATATGCAAAGGAAAGTAAATGATATTATCTATCATAGGGATATATGCTCGCTTACGTCAGAAGCATGGTGGCATCATGTTGAACAGACACAGTTGGTGCATAGGAAACTCTGAAGCTGTCAAGCAGTGTATTTGGATCAGGGACAACTGTGATATTATCTCCACTGGACCAGGTGATGACTTGTACCAACACAATCCTGATTCCAAGTGGCTTATACAACTATGGAGATTGGATCATCTTTATAAATATTTAGTTACCAAATATTTAAATATCCTTACGCCATCTACTCCATTTATGATCTCGATTGCTCTGTTTACAGTGGTCTCAAGGCTGCTCCCATACTTCTGATACTGTTTTGGTAAAGATTAAAAATAAAAAACATGCATGAACATCACAAATCAGAGGGGTATTGAATGGCATACCTGAGCCAAATCGTTAACAATAACCAGCTCAACTATCAGGTTTCCTGGGGTCTGGCGTTTGTAGGCCTAATAAGTGAGTCCATATAAAAAATACAAACAACATCCCATTATGTTACTGACTATCACCAAACACATTACACTTACCCTTTCACTCAGTTTAAATATGTTTCTTTGTACTTTTTTATGAGGAGTTCCTGCAAACCATGTTGATTTGATTATCTGCACGTTACAAACACAATGCACACCCACACTCCACACCCACACTCCAACCCCCACACACACATCATAAGCGTACCACAGTTTCTGGTCTTGTTGGCTTGTTCGGTCTCAACATAGATGACATGAGCCTGATCCAGCTAGCGGCATAAGACAAGGCCTTGTAAGAGCATGGATGGCAATCAGAATGCAGAGGACCTACAGATTTGGTCATGTTGGCGGCCAGTGGCTCAATGTTGTACAGCTTAGTCTTTGTAGCCATGTCTCCAAATGACCCCCTGCAAACACACCACAAGCACGGGGGCAAAAGAAAAGTAAAGTGTAAAACATTGGATTATACAGACTACTCCATTACCTCAGACCATTGCATGTGCTTAGTGCCGCGGTCCACGACGGGTACCCATCTACCGTGCCTTGATAAAAGCAGTTGAAGCGACCCTGAACACGGGTGCATTAAATTGCAAGGAGACTTTAAAGAGGCTTTGTAAATACATTAAAATTTTTTTTACCGACCTCTTTAACAGCTTTCCTGCCTTGATGGTCAAAGTATATTGACGAGAACCTCTGAGATAGTAACTGTCTGCGGTAATTGTAGGCGGATATACGTAATTTAATTTGTGCTAAACATGCATGCGTACCTGTTCATCGTCAAACGAAGGGTAAAGTTGTATTTGCTCGTAACGATCGAAAGGCTAGAAACCTGTAAGTTCATTCATAAATGGGATGCATGATTATTTCAGCCTACCGCTTGCACGTCGTCATATTCGATGACGGGGGTGAAGATCTCGTAGTTAGCGATCATATCTGTCCAAGACCACAGCAGTATTAGCTCACGAGGCTCACGCTGTGTGTTTCCTTACCTTTAGGTGACTGTTGGCTCCTGTGTGGCGGATGCCGGGAAATGCCCGGGGTAATCAGCCCCAGCAAGCTGAGTAGACTGAAAAATACGCCACCGCTTCCCATTTCTTTCGGAATAGGTTTTCTCAAGTTGACTGCCCACTGCCTGAAAATTCCCTTTTTATAGTCTCGCAACTCATGCTTCCTGCATGAGTACTCTCGCGTGGCAGGGTGTACGTGCAGTTATGGTTTCTCTAAACCATTTATGGTTATGTATACTGAACTAAGCACGGTACAACTTGTTTTCATAGTTGGATCTCCAATGACACAATTATTATTATTGTTAAGAGCAGTGTCACACCGCATATAACATGGAACATGCACTTCTTCCGCTTGAAGCCCTATATAGTATTACGTTTAAAGATTGCCAAATATGGCCGTTCTCTATGATGTATGACGTTGGCACTAATGTGATGTCACGGTACATGCACACACGGGGGAGGGCTGTTCAGGCTGCTTAGCAACTCAATTTAGGCAATTAGTGTAATCCTGAGTGAGAGTCAGTGAGTGCACTATGTCTGTATAGTGTGTGTGTGTGTGTGTGTGTGTGTGTGTGTGTGTGTGTGCCAGAGTGTGTGTGTGTGTGAGTATTATGTGTGTGCATGTGTCTGTGTGTATACATGTGTGCATGTGTCAGCCGTGTGTGTGTGTGTGTGTGTGTGTGTGTGTGTGTGTGTGTGTGTGTGTGTGTGTGCATGTGTATGAATGATGGATAATAGCATTCTATTATCTATGTATTATATATGGAATGAGTGTGTAAAGGATTCCATGCACGCTGCCCAACCTTTCTAGATGCTCTGTCTGCATGCAGAAACCCGCTATCAAAAGTCAAAAGGTGCCAAGAGTTAATTGGGTTGGGCGTCGCATTACCGTGGAGACATGCATGTTATACGGAGCCGCGATGCGACTAGTACTCTTATAGCCATCGATCCAAAATATAATTGTATAAAGTAGTCATACTGATCGGAGCCACCGGTTATACTGATACCTGTTACAGCATAGATAAACAGTTTGCTTCAGTTTTTAATTCCATACAGATATAGCTTCTACATGCGGTTAGTCGCGCGGAGTTTTTATTTCCAGTGCCCCCATGCATAGTTTTGTTCTGAACAACTATACAGTGACTAGCGATCGCATTTCCTAGCAATGCATGCAGTATAATCCTTTTCCTGGCATGCTGTTACCTCATGCAGCAGTGTGTCACATGGATATCAGCTGCACTGTTAAAAAAAAGGTGTTACCGCAACACACTTCGGGGTGTTCGTATGGATATTTAAAAATGACACCCCCCTGGGGTGTAGTGGTAACCGCTTAGGAGTGTTACAGCTAACACCCCTGAAGTGTAGCCAGTACACTCTATTGGGTGTTGACAGAGGTAACAATATCTCGTATATTTACCGTAAATTGATGATCCCAACATAAATTGATATTAATAAACTATACAACAGGTCCAATTGATTTTAATAAAATGATGATAAATAAATACAACATGAAGAACACATATATACACGAAACTTAGAAGTCTTTGCACGCCATGACGCTCGAGCAGGTTATTTCTCTGGTTCAGACACTAAACGAAATAAGAAAACACATAAAGGTCAGGTTACAGTACAAGACATGTCTGACCTTAAATCTTGGCCTTCGCGAAGGAGTATACTGTAACAACGCCGTCGACCGCACTGACAGTGAAATACATTGTTCTGGCTTACCTCGATAGCTTGGTAGGGCATCTCCTTTTAGTCTTGCGAACTTTGTAAAATAAAATAGAGCGTATTTGAACGCGTGAAAGGGAACTGACGTGTATGGCTTACCTCGATAGCTTGGTAAGGCCATGTCCTTTTAGTCTTGCGGACTTTGTAAAATAAAATAGGGCGTATTTGAACGCGTGAAAAGGAACTTACGTGTACCTCGATTCCTCACGCGTAGTGAGGTAGCGTGCGCTGTAGTAGCTGGGTAGCACGGTAGTAGAATTTTCCTTAGCGTATATAGCCGAGAAGTGGATTTGTACAGGCATTCCGAACTGCTGTACTAGTATCCCTACCAAGAACAACTCGATGCACTCTCTTCAAGGCACCCAACTGTTGTTAACTGAACGACGCATCGCTAAACGTTTGAAGAAAACAACTGGGTTTAAACCAAGCAAAAAATCACCATGCCTATTACCTTTCACGAACATTTTATATTAAAGGTCACGGAGAACGTGCTATTAAGAGTCACGCATGCGCAATGAAAAATACCCTGGGGTCGAGGCAGCGAAAAGGGACCTAGCGCATATTTTTTCAAGTTTTCAAAATATTTCATATTCAGAGAGACACCTATGTCCTCTATAACTTCTTTCATACACACTGGAAATTAGCCTGTCCATCATGGGGTTACAGGGTCCCGAATTTTTAATTACGCGTACATATTTATTTCACATGTGGACTTTGATGCTCCTTCCTGGAAATTTTTATAATATGCTCTATGTCCCTTTTTGCTGCCTCGACCCCATTTACTCACTAGAAGTTCAATGTTTTTATCAACATGAACACAAAACATGGATACATATTCATACTGATAAAAAGTTGATCCAATTATGACATCATGCTGGTGCCAAGCTTAAGCATGCATGATATGCCAAATGTGGCACCATTTCAGATATTCATACAATATGGCACATGTGGAATCAAAATGCTACCCTGCTATTGACTGACCCATCACATGATCTTCATGGCAACCAGTCTGGTCCAAGTCACATGATCCCCTCTATGGCAACCTTTGGTAATGGTCCCCACAGCCATTTCCTCCTCACTCGCTAAAACCTTGTCTGCATCAGGAGTCTTCTCAGTTGTCTCTTCCTTTACAAACATGTCTTCCTTACCCTCAGTTCATCCTACATGTATACCTCAGACTACTTGCCTCTCACTATAGTTACTTAATTGCCTCTCCCTACTTGTCAACACGCTATGTAGTGCTACACATCGATAATAATTATATTCTCTTCCATAAAAATAAACAATAGATGGAGCAACAGAAAACTAAGGGCAACCCAGATGCGCTTTTATAAGAGTTACAAGGAAGAGCAGATAAAGAAGTGGCTAGCAACTACGCACTAACGACCAACATATGCAATCAATCTGTGTGCATACTTTCACATTACCACGACTCAAAAAGCTTTTGGCAGTGTGGTATAACCTCAAAGTTTGATACACATGTATTTGTTCAGCAGTTACAATAGTAACATGAATCAAAATGACAAAAAGGAATAAGCACTTAGTCAGAGTACAGAAAAAAATGATTAGTTACTATAGTCAATCCAGGCATACAGCAAAAATGATCAGTTACAATAGTCGATCCAGTGTTGACTTGACACAAACAGCTAGGGTAGGTATTTTCTGGATGTCTAGAATATAGAATTGTCCAAATGTAAGGAATGCTAGACTGGATTTTGGATACTCTATATTAAAGGCAAAGTATGCTCCATACAGAGACTTGATAGCCTCCCAGCAAGTTGGCTTCTCTACCAGGATCTCTTGTTCGGTAACAACAAAGATTTGTGGGGCAGTAGAGTCATGATTCACTATAAGTATGTAGGGCCAGTTTTGTCCCACAGTTTGTACAGCC
Organism: Eunapius fragilis; assembly: GCA_963681505.1. NCBI lineage: Eukaryota > Metazoa > Porifera > Demospongiae > Spongillida > Spongillidae > Eunapius > Eunapius fragilis. The sequence continues at coordinate 5,034,775 of OY811985.1, read as the reverse complement.
TGTTCCAGTCGGGTACAAATCTGTCAGGAAAATGTTTTTCAACACCTACAGATGTTTGCTCACTCCCCTCCTCCTCCTCCTCCACCTCTAAGCCCCTTAGTATTTAGAAAACTCACAGACATTCAGAGCACAACGTTGATACTTTTGCTTGCATATTTCTTGGGCGTAAGTAAGGCATTGAGTAGCTCCAAAGAGTGCAGTTCGCTCAGTGTATTTGCTGTTCAAACACACACACACACACACACACATGCACACACACACATGCACACACACATGCGCGCACACACACACAAATTTGAACATGTGCAAACAAACAGAAATAGTCACTACTTGTAAATCACAAGTGTTTATGTGCATGCATTGTTATTTATACTGAAAAGTTTAGCTGGCATTTAGAAAAATTCTAAATCATTTTATCAAGACCCTATATAATTTTAAAGATGGTGTTTATTATATGCCAATATACCAGAGCTATCTAACTTTAATAAAATGAAATGTGTCAAAGCCATAATATCTCTTCGTATCTGTACATAACTACAACTACCCCTTTTCACACAGCAAAGATTATCTGTATAAACATGTAAAAATATCCTCTTTACAATTACCTTCCTCATTTGTGCAATTCTGTATCTCACTGAGCTGAGCTTTAAGTATAGCAGAAATATTCTCCCGACTTTCAGCTTCCTTCTTTGTCAGTCTGTACACTTTAGGAATCATCATTTTCCATCTCTCACTAGCCACTTCCTCATTGTCAGTGCCAACTATAGCCACCAGTTCCCTCCAAAGCTGAAGGGTACAAAACACTAAATGAAGCTAAAGACTGTCCATCATTAATATTTAATGCATGTTCAGAACTCGTTTTGAATGACAAATACATGTATGTGCATGAACATAAAATATTTGTAAATTCATTACTACTATCACCCGGTCCGCATCTTCCTAATCAGATTGTGGAGGGAGGATCCTCTCCCACCTTTGATTACCATACCCCCCCCCCCTCCCCATTTTCTTACACCTCCCCAATCCAATTCTCCTACACTGTACCTCCCTAATCAAAACTATCATCCTCCTCGCCCTCCTTCCCCCCAGCCTCCTCCCCCTTACACTTCTTGTATCATCCTCACAAGCATCTCCATCATCCTTATAGTACACGCTCTCTTGTTCTCCCCCTGCTTACACAACAAAACTAGGTAACCCCAATTGAGTTAATGAGACGTGTTTTTCATGAGTGAAAAAAAAAAAAACGATGTCATTGTTATATAAACACACATAGCAGGGCTAAATGGGTCACCTTTGCTGGTCAGAAGTATCAAACTATGTGTATTGTTATTCTAGGAGTGGATGAAGACTACCCTATGTTTGGGCAAGTTAATTAAGGAACTGTACATGATTGATACCACAAAACCTATGGCAATTGTGACTGTAATGTCAACGCTTGCATTCAACGAGCACTACCATGGCTATACATTGAGTTATTCAACCTCTACCAGGGTAATATCTCTCAAAACATTGTACAGTCCTTTTCCACTCCATGCTAGAAGATGTCCAAATGGCGACAGATTGGTGGTAATGAAGCACCATATATCTGGAACAGTTCAAAGTTAAAGCGTACATATACTATCCAGTATGAGCTGTATTGACTGTAACAGGTGATAGACATGATTTTATTGTGTTGGTACCGGATGATTACTATGCTCCTCCTTGAGCTACATGTGATAACATATGAAAAAACTTGTGTCCAACAATATATATATGTTCCCATGTAATTTTACTATTAGGGTGTGGTCTAACTAGAATCCAGCTGGAGTTTTAACACTGTGGTGCGCATACATGAACCACTGCACGCAAGCCTTCTTAAACACAGCTTTGCTGTATACCGTTATTGCACGTTGTAAAAGCGACGCTAACGTGTACAAACGCACTAACCTACAAACCCACACCGACGAACGCCCGCCAAGGCCAGCGTTTAGTACTGTAAGTCGTGTGCGTGCGTACATACCTTAAAGATAACGTTGAGGGGTTCGGCTTTAAAGTTCAATCCAACTACGAAGTCTGTCACAGCTGCCATAGCATCTTGCCAACCACGCCCTCAATCCGTCAAACAAACAAGGCTGGGAACGCGTTCACTGGGGTGTAATGCGGTAAATCAGTGCTATGACAACACACCTTTTAAATGTCTTAACACTCCATTATTGGTGGGGTACGGTGCTAACACTCTCGCGTAGTCTGCCAACACCCATAGGTGTAAGCTGAACACCCTAGTGTGTTATCATAGCACCCCATGGGCTGTAACACCCCTCAGACCTAACACCCCTCGGGCCTTTTTTTTTAACAGTGTGGTAATTACTTCATGCTAATCGTCATCAGGATGCAATGCATACAAATTAAGGTAGAACGTACTTTGCCTTTGATGCATGTGGTTTCATCAATTTGCTACTTAGGCGGGGCCGTTGCATAGGGTGAGCGGACCCACCGCCATCAACGACAAGCTTCCGTCAGATACCACTATGCGTATGCAAGTATTTATGTATTTGCACGTGACCGCTGTGTGGCGTTTCTTTTTCCCTCCATGTGATAGTTTGGTGTTAAAAATCACTCATTGTCAGTGCCGGATTTAGACAGTCATGGGCCCTGGGCAATTAGCCTTGGTGGCCCCCCCCCCCCCCCCCCCCCTCCCTTCCCATTCCTCCACAATTGATGCTCCACTTCGCGCACTTCTATTCAGCTCCGTTATTTCTCAATTAACTTTATCACATAACCATCATAAAAACATGTAATTATGAGCAATGTGGGAGGCCCCCTCAAAGAGCAGTGGGCCCTGGGCAGGCCCCCCCCCCCCCCCCCCTCCCCCTAAATCCGGCACTGCTCACTGTGCGTACCATTTACCATATCCAGAAATGAGCGGTCAAAGGGAAAAGCTAATTAATTCGCGGTTTGCGAATCAGCGAATATTCCCGTATATTTTCCCATAGAAATGTATGGGGTCCTTCAATACCAAGCACACCAGATTTTTCTCAGCTTTTGCCAAAACAAATTGTTTGTATACTACATTTGCCATGATTTTTAGTGGGGTCGCCGTATTTTTCCTATTTAAGGTTAGGCTTCCCTAGGATTGTCATAACATTGTCCTCAATGTACAGGTAGTCAATGGGAGCGTTTCTCATTACAATATTCCACGACCATTTGTGTCAACACCTTAACGATTCCCTATTTTGCCAAGAGAGAAACACATAGTTAGTACATCGAAGAACTATATTATGCATTGAAAACTAGGTCTTCCAATTTAAAAATCGGCTTCCATAATTGGAAGAAGTATTCCATATTGAATCAGCATGTTGTCTCCGTCTCGTGCCCTCACAATTGTACGTACGTCGCAACAGCAGTTGACATAGAGCAAATGACACAGAGACCAATACAGAGACCGATTTGGGACCGGAAGTCGACACAGAGACCGATTTGGGCGTGATCCCACCAGAAGTCGGATACTAGTAACGTACGGCAGGCAGGCAAGCTGGGAATGATAAATGGTGTCTCATTCCATCGTAACGATGGGGAAATTGACATCTTCGTAGCAACCCGAGGCTGCTAAATTTTGCCTTTAGCCTGCGACGTGCACGTAAGTATTAGTTCAGCGCCACACTCGGATCACGTGCCATCCCCCTGATAATTATCGCGCAACATCACAGTTATAAATTCAAAGCTTCTGGGGGCCCCTATGGGGGGAGCATACAACGCTCCACACAAGGAGTTGTGAGGAGCGTTGTACCAGAAGCATTGAATCTCCATTCGTTGTAACTATGTCGGGGGGATGGCACGTGATCCGAGTGTGGAGTTGAGCTAATACGTACGCACGTGTACGTCGCAGGCTAAAGGCAAAATTTAGCAGCCTCGGGTTGATACGACGATGTCAATTTCCGATCGATGGAATGAGGCACTATTTATAATTTCATTAAGTTAATACTTATGTACGTCTAGTTAGTCTCGCAAGCCAGGACGTACGGGCTACGGAGGACTGGGGCCCTCGTCCCAGTCCTGCTTACGTCGAACGTACAATAACTAAGTACGTTAATTAGGCTTGCAGCATGCAGGGCGATGTCAACTTTACGCAATATGACGTAACCATATGACATACTTATATGACAGTTCGATTTGGGCGTTGCCCTGGACCGGAAGTCGACACAGAGACAGATTTAGGCGTGGCCACACCATACATAGGATACTAGTAATGCACAGCAGGAAGGCAAGCTTATGTCTCATAGCCTCAATTCCATGGTCCTGTCTCATACATTTTTGTGTCACATAGCCTCCACTACATGCTCCTGTCCCATGCCCTTCCTTCACTGTAAATTCTGAGTGGGGGGAGGTGTGGTTGAGTTAAATCACAGGCGTAATTTTGTGTTGGAATTTACTCTCTGAAACCACAGATGGACCATATTTTAATTTCATCTGCATGTCACACCCTTGCAGCTACAGGTAAACACACACACACACACACACACACACACCATTAACATCCATAACTCCCTACATGTGTGTCTCTTAACCTCCAGTACATGGTACTGTATTGTAGCCTCCACTACATTTTTGTGTGTGTGTGGGGGGGGGGGGGGGGGGGGTTCATACATCTGTGCGTGCAGAGCATAAATCCCAACTAAAAAGAAGGGGTTGCTATCAGCACGGCAGCGGTTTTAAACTCGACCACACCTCCCCCCACTCTGAACTTATAGAGAAGGAAGGGCATGGGACATGAGTGGAGGTTATGTGACAATACTTTAACTCGCATGTCACACCCCCTTGCAGATATATGTAAACACACACACACACACACACACACACTCACATTAGCACTTAGACATGTACACAAACCTCACAGGCTTGCGTCTCGCAGGACTGCATGGATCTCATAGCCTCCACTACATGTCTCATATCCTCCCTGAATGCCCATGCAGGTCTCCTAGGACCCCAAGGGGGGGAGGGGGGGGGGGGGGGGGGGAGATGAGCCTGTACCCCTGTACCCCTTACGTTCCCCCCACACCTTATGCCACCCCCCCCTCCCAAATCAACCACTGCTTTGTGTCTCATCGTCTTCCACTACAAGCTCATGTGACCATGCCCTTGACAACCTTCACACACTGACTAACACAAACCATTCATGCTTGTGCTTCTCCATTACATGTTCCTATCTCATGCCTGCATTAAATGCTCATGTCACATAACCTCCACTGTGATGCCCTTGTCTCACTATAT
>OY811985.1:4965182-5029328 GCA_963681505.1 Eunapius fragilis | reverse complement strand
TTACATATGTGAGTTCCCACTTGGCTCAGTAGCCAACTATCTTGCTTTCACACAAGCACCATGCCAGCAGCACATGCAAATCAGGGATGGCAAAATGATGTAGAGCCTCGTCCACACCTACAGGGTGTCCACAAAAGAACATAATACTTTAAAATCCCTATAACTCAGGATTGAAACTAATTAACTGCTTGGTTAAATTATGCTGTAGTTGTTAACCAAAATACAATTTAAGCAGTTAAGTAATTGTATCAAACCCCTCATAAATCAAAATATTCAAAGCCCTCTATTAATCAAGATTAAGGTTAGACGTAATTGAGTTTAATAACTACTAATAAGTAATGCAAGATCTGAATATGCAGCTGAACAGCACTGATTTCAAGTTGCTAACTTCAATAATGAGTTATTAACATTTTTTGCTTTAAAGTTATGAAGCTGTTATGGATAACTAATTTTATTTTATTTTAAATTAAGTAAACAACGTCATTCGATTTGGTAATGTGCTATGTAATGGTGAGTTATTAAAACTAAAGTTGCAGAGCATTTACAAGTTTGATTTGTTGTTTTCAATATTAACTTGTAAAATGCCAATCAAATTTCCTACTTTTTCACACTTCCATCAAGGTTATTCTGCAGTTTATAAATCATTTTTATTATTGAATACATAATACCAGGAAAATATAACCTATAGTTAATTCACAATACTTCTGGTGAGGATGGCAATAGTCACTAGATGGAGGTTGAGCCTACCATAGATATCCGCAAGTACAAATGACTTGGGCCTGCATGTAAGGGTAGCAAGCCGAGATGCCAGCTGTGAGAAGGCTTCAACAGCTTCATTTCCCCAAGCACCATAGGTCTCTGCTACTAGGGGAACACATAACCAGTCAAGTTCTCCACATTTGGCATCACTGGCCCTGTCCTTCAGTGGCTGGGGCAGCTGATTCTGCGACACTCCTGCTTCCATTAGAGTATGTGTGTTAAGCGAAGAGGTTACAGAAATATCGAAGGCAGCTGTCTTGCCTGTAGCCCAGTTTGTCAACAGAAGGTCAGCGGGGTGGGTGTGGCTATGTCAGCCATGAGGTCATTGCCAGCTTCCACCTGGACACCAAGATGGACCCGATGGCATGTTTCGGCCAGAACATCATGAAGGGAGTTGTGTCGTGCCACCACATCACCCCCACATGCTTACAAGAGTGGTGGCATGATGTCCAAGAGGGTCCAGGGCACTGCCAGGGCAAAGTGCAGACTGGAACCCCTGGGATCTACCAAACCACCACTTTATGGCAACTTGATGTACTGGTGGATCAAGGTTTAAACCCAACCCCTGGGATGGCACAACTGACAGCCAGGAGGATGCATGGGGTGAGGAAACTGAAAGCAATTGTGCTCTGTTAGCAGTGGAGGAAGCTTCCAACAGCAGGTTGAACATGTGGGTATATAATAAATATTTTTATGATTAAAAGTTGTCATACATTATTGTGTCAAATTAATTAATTGCTAACTATTTGATATTATCTTTTGGATTTTAAGATAATAATGTGGTTCGTATTTGACTAAACATTGCTATTGTACATTGATAAATTCATTTAGATTGACAATTCTATTAAGGAATTATATTCTTTTAAAAGCGTTGAGTTCTTTCGTGGACACCCTGTATAGCACACACTATCCAGAAACTTGTGCATAGAGAAAATAAAAGAAACTCTTATTATCATAGAGGTTGATATGAAAAAAATAATAGTTAATAGTCACCAATGTAAATCATTCATCTCTAGCACTCGAGGGAGGTCTCATGCCATTTGTGTGGAATATGAAGGAGTGCCGGATGTATACAGGTTACACTGAGCATATTATGCTATGTGGGCACCATCATATTAAAATGGTACAGCCGTTAAAAATTGTACGGAGGTCCATACTATAAAAGGCTACTCATAACTCATGCGTGCCTTGAAGAATGAAGTGTGTATTAAATAGAGTTATTCAAAAATTCTCTGACACATAATTGTCTATGCATTGAAACATAATACTTAGATCACTTCAAAGGGTTCTAACATAAAAACAACCAGGTTAGGAAGTATTATGTCGAACTCTAAGCAACCCAATAGTAAATGCCTGTGCCGATAATGGACCCTAAACGCAATCAGACACGCCCACATAGTTGGTCTTATTTTAATTTTAGGGATCGAAAGTGCCTCTGAAAATGTATATTACGTACCCAGACCCAGTTGCGGGAAAGGATTGCTGCATAGCTGCGATGTAATCATCCCCAACTGCGACCACGTGCATGCCGAAGTTTTGGAAACAACCGACGCTGACGTCGTGGCTTCGAAGAATTATGTGTTTTTAAAAGTCTCTGTTGCTAAGATGGAAGGTTGCTGGCACAAAGAAAGAATTTACGACAACGGAACTCAGTTTTCAGACGATCCACGGCCTCACATTTTTAAGCCGTTAACGATGTTTCTCGAGTGCAAGACGGAAGGCTTCGCGAAGCACAAAAGCCTCGCGGAACGATCGGAGAAGGATGCGGAAAACCCTCGCCCCAGCAACCAACTCTCGACGCCCTCAGTGGAGTTTTTCCTATGTTATGATGCGCAGAAACGGACTCTTGTAGTGTTCCTTCAACGAATTTGCCGATTTTCAGTACCCGGCGGATCAAGCATCCGAGCGGTTATAAGCGACTACTCGCTCACTTCGAGAACAGTCTACCAACAGTACGATCCGGTCTACAACGAGCCATTGGAATTTTCTAGCTTGTCCCTCGCCGAGATATGTGAGGGCACGTTGTATCTGCAAGTTTACACACACTGCGAGGAATTCTGGTCCTCCGGTGGTCAATTCTTCGGATCAGCTTCGTTGTTCCTGAAGGATGTCGACCTGTATGGTGTGTTGGTGAGTAGAGCTATCGACAGAGACAGCAGTGAAATTTTGCAGATAAGTAACTCGGCGTACATGCATGTGCCTCAGATGCATGCAAGTGCATGGTCTATCTTGAGCCTCGGTTTTCGTGGCGCAGTTTCAAAAACCCTATGTGCTCCCCCCCCCCCCCCCCCCCCCCGTGCACAGATGCGTTAAAATAACTTAATGGGAAAACGTTGCAGTATAAATAACAATACATAATCATGTTTACGTAGAAAGCCCTTATATAGAATAAATATGCGTGCATAAAGGCGGCATGGTCAATTATTTTTAGTGTCTTTATAAAGTTTCAATAACTATCAAATTAAATTATAAGTTTCCGCAGATGGTGCAAGAGGTGAAATGCTGCTGACAGCTGGCTTAGGAGAACGGATGAAAAGTATCCATGGCAACTTGCAGAGGGCAAGAAATCTTTATGTAATGGATGTGTGCGGTACATCTGGTAAGGTTTTGCTAATACACACAATTTATTACATACAAAATGGTCACAGGCCTCTTGCCTCCTGCACAGATCCCTACGTTGATATGTGTCTATGTTCCAAAGATATAGTGCTGAAAAAATGGAAATCTAGCATCAAGATGAAGACACTAGATCCTATCTACAATGAACCATTCTACTTCAACCTTGAATCAACAGATCTGAGTGACATTTCTATCAGAATCACCTTTATGGACTACGACAAAATTGGGCGTAATGAGGTCATTGGGTGTGCAATAATCGGACCTGCTTCGTCGTATGTCTCTGGTCGAAATCAGTGGAAGAGGATGATGCAAAACCCAGGAGAGGACTGCACTTTCTGGCACACCCTCAACATAGCATAAATCTATACACACACTGCATGCCGCGGCACAACAATTGGACTGGAGTAACCTATATCTTCACATACATGTAATTGCATTGTCTTAGATAAATATACATATATGGAACAGTGTCCAGCAAAATCACCCTTATGATACTTTATTAAATATTCCGGGACAAGCAAAAGAAAAGTAACATTCAAATGTATGGCTAATTATAAATTCAGTGCCTAATAACTTTATGATGGATAGTCCAATTTAGGATGCGTAAGGATCATTTGATAGAAGCTCTTTGGAATTCACGGAAAATGAAAATATTTGAAAACTTGAAAAACTATCCAGAAGAGTGATTTTGCTGGACACTGTCCCATAAATATATAATAATATAACTGACAACAGTGCATGCATGCTCATTTTTGTACGTATAGATGCAAGATGTATAATTAACATGCGGCAATATACATTACATGTAAGGTTTTTCCCTCTCGATTCCCGCCAATTATTTACGCACCCACCTCCATACATACGTTCGATGGTATGCGGCTTGCCTAAACAATGGCGGGAATCGAGCCGGAAAATGTTTACACACTTTGCACAGTTATATCTTCGCAACGGCAAGAGCAAACATTAACGGACAGGACAAATCTATAGCGATTGGACTCTTTTACGTATATATACCGATTTTGAATTCTCCTGCAGAAGGATATTTAAGTTTCGAACCTTGCATATTCCCTGGGGAAGTGATTCAACGTATGGAGAAATGACCATACTTCGGCGGTCATTTTATTTCAAATTGAATTCTAAATAAACTCAAAAATACTAAAAAAATTGGTCTGAATTCGAATTGTATATATCTCACTGCGTTATAATTAAGCAACGTTATATAAAAATCAAGATACTAATTTAATTACTATCGCAGCTAATTATAAATTTAACACAGCTTCAATAACTACAATAAGCAACAATTCGTTAATAAAGTTCTTTCCGTTTGATTGTGTTACCAGCCCCACCCCATGCATCCATCGAGGGGAAGATGCGTATCACTTAGCACATAGATGACCAACCACATTAATTTTTGTAAAGGTGAGTTATGTACAATTGCCCATATGCACACTATAGGAATGCACTAACAACAAGAAAACACTTATCACATACCCATACATGTAGTGTACATAGGTAAGTGCATCAGCTTATTTTATAAATCTACTGCATGCACCCCATAATCTTAATAATACCAATATCAGACCCTACCCTATCCACCCCACTTGTATCCTACTCCCATCCTATCCCGGTCCCTTGTGAATTCAATTCAGGGGGTAGGTAAGGTTCCCTGATTAATTATAAGTGTAAGTGCAAACCCACAACTACTTCAATCGATGCAAGGTATATAAAGGTGGTTAAGGGTCTACACAACGAAAAGTTTTCACGTCGGTACAGGCCCGTTAATTATCACATAACGGTACATCATTGTAATACAACCTGGTACGGTATCGCGAGGAATGACATATCGGGACGATGCAGTTTGTACAGACAGGTACAGGATGTAATTACAGTCTGATATTACTTGTTTACATCCTGTATCATTACACAATGCCATATTGTTCCCATGTGTTGACAGCTCCGTACCGACTTGTAGGGCACGCGACATTACCATGTTCTGTTAATTCTACGCATTCTTGTATTGTACACTACTACATGTAATAGTATACGTACTCGCGCGTGATTACTATATGCAAGTTTTAGTTCAAATACATTTGAAATGGCTGCAATACACTTTCAAATGGTGATATCGATGTTAAGCTATAATGTTCCCGTTATTGCTGACTACTGTCGGTATTAGGGACTGGTGGTGCTGGTGCTTCATCAAGTGCTGGTCGGGCCCTACCACCGCGTTAGGTCGACCAAACGCGGTGGTAGGGCCCGCCCTTCTAGTGCCGGCCGGTAGTCCTTGCGTAAAACGTAAAAAAAGAAATTCCGGTCAAAATTAATTTCAAAATGGATGCTGGCAAGGTGAGTGCGAGGGTGAGTGTTTGATCCGTTTGCCCAATGCGAGTTGTTGTAAGTATTTGTTTGTTTGTTTGTAGCCCTTTTATTGTGATACATGCCAGAAAGGCTTTGATTTGAAGTACAGACTTGATCGGCGTTTTGAAGTGCTACGCATCGATCTCTAGCGGAAAGCTTGTCAATCGTGACACAACAGTTACACGTCGAATCCCGTGCCGAGGTATTTACGTGATTCAAGTTTACACACTTATTGGTTCACATATCATAGGATACCCTTGCACCCGATGATGATGTTCGCGTAGAGCCTCTGGAAATGGCCATTTCTCCACATCATTCCATAGAGACAGAGGACCATCAGACAGAAGAACAGCTTTACATGTGGGGAGAGACTATAAGGCCTGGTCTCAGATGGCTCTCTTTATTATAAGCCCCTACCTCACAGAGGGACATCAAAAGTTTTGTTGGCACTGTCAAAGGTAAGGCGTATGAGTTGATAGTATAGTTATACACTTTGTACTTTGCAGGTATTTCGCATTGCATATTGCGATTTCTTTGACCCTGCTGAGGCAGACACTTTGCAACAGACTTGTGTGGGGTTTGTGCATACCATAAGAGACTTCATGCCCTCCCTCTTACGAAAGCAGAAGGTACATTACTTCATCTTGTCGAGAGTATGGACCAACTTTATCCTACAGTGCCAAACGGTAAATACATCTGTCCATCTTTGTGTATGATTTTGTTCACGAGTGTGTTTGTATGTATGTGTGTGTGTGTGTTGTGTTTGTTTTAGTGTGGTATACAACACATAGCATGGACATCCCCAGGGCCCCCCCCCCAACCCTTCGGTACTGAATGACCTCCCCCCCGTCCTTCATGACTGAATGATGCCCCCCACTCCCCTCCTACATTTGTGGCGGAGGACTGTTTAACAGCAATGAAAGGTTAGACATCTGATATTTGTATCCTTTCATTCAACTCCAGCTTTACACAGATGCAGTAAAGGTGTTAAAGACCTTTACAAGTGCAAGGTCCATTCCAAGCAAGGTTTTGAAAGCAGAGCGAGATATTTATAAACCTGGAACAGCACGTATGGTGAGTTGTAATCTATGTATTGAAGTTGATTTTATGCGTATATATAAATTATGTCTAGGCTACATCGTATAATGGAAAACTAAACCATCTCAAGCTTCATGCTACTGTAATTGATGGGACTATTGAAGAACTGCAACAGTTCGAGACTCCCTATAGTGTCATCACACACATGGGCAGTATGGATGACAACGTACAGGAGTACAGAGCGGTCGTCTCCAACTGTTCAGAGCTGGTCCATTCGGGGGACTATGTCGAATTGCACCCACCATTCTGTGAGGTAAAAATATCAATTGTTCAGAATTTTGTTTTGTTCATATGTACATGTAATATCCCAGTTCAAATATGGTCAGCTACTGACTACATTCAAGCTCAAGTTGGGTCGTACCCTTTGCCTGGTACAAGGCTTCTTGGCAATGCATAATCTACCTAATGGATAATGGACAGCCACTCCTGAATGAGTACGAGTGTCCACTATTCACCCTATCACGGACGCTATTTACTGTGGATAGCACAAGGATTCAGAAGGCAATTTCAATGGTCAATGAATGTGGAAACCACTGCAAGTTTGAAACGGCTGTAATTCTGAACACTGGAGCAAGTGGCAGATACCAAGCTTGTGTTTGTACATGACTGGACACAGCTGATCTATTGCCTTAATGTGTATTGTATTCTTTAAAAGTTACAAGATATAAAAATTTAATTAAAATAAAATTGGTGATGTAGGATTTGTAGACAGCAATTGAGTAAAAAGTAAGGAAACAAGGAATTACGGATATTAGGTATTCATTTAATTATAAATATTACATACCTACATTTAGCACAGAATTTCAAGGAGGTAGATTTGCTAAATAATGTAGGTCTGTAATATTTATAATTAAATGAATACCTAATATCCGTAATTCCTTGTTTCCTTACTTTTTACTCAATTGCTGTCTACAAATCCTACATCACCAATTTTATTTTAATTAAATTTTTATATCTTGTTTCACACATTTTTATGCCAGAGATACATGCATTGAATAATCGTGCCGTGTAATGCAAGATTACTTCGCATGGCAAGGAAGTATTCATCCCTGTGCAATCACAATGCATGCTCTTAACTAAACTGTCTTAACTTGGTCAGAAGATTGATACGGCGCAAACGGTAGCCCTGCTATATAGCATTCAAAAAACATTAGTTGTAATTATAATAAATATACGAATTTTTCGACACAAGGTGAAGTCCACCCCTCCCCCTTCCTCGCTGCCTTCTATAGGGCCGAGCTCCGGGAGGCCCCCAGTACAGAAGGGGCCATATTCCCCATGGGGCTGGGACCAGCGGTGGCGCAGGTGGGAGCAGCGAAGCAGGGGCCAGCGGTGGAGCTGGGGCAAGCAGAGCGTGGGCCAGCGGAGCAGGGGCCAGCAGTGGCGCAGGTGGAGCTGGGGGCAGTGGCGGAGCTGGGGCCAGCGGAGCAGGGGCCAGTGGCGGAGCTGGGGCAAGCAGAGCGTGGGCCAGCGGAGCAGGGGCCAGCAGTGGTGCAGGTGGGAGCAGCGGAGCTGGGGGCAGTGGCGGAGCTGGGGCCGAGCTGGGGCAAGCAGGACCGGAGCAGGGACCAGGACCGGTATCGGAAAGTAGGGAGGGCCCTCCTCACCCGAGTCAACAGCAAACAGATTCTCAGCTACTTCTGCCGTGACCTACAAGGGTAATAATATATATTATATAGATAGAATGCCATGCATGCAAATCCTATGTACACATGCATACCTCTTCCATATCTTAAAGTAAAGAGTGAGTGAGAAAAGTTGCTTTATATAAACCAAAACTGATCTAATATTAAATTATTGGAACTCGAACGGCCTCCCATAATAAATGTGTTGAACAAACCAACTATATATGTGGTGGTGGGGGTGGGGCTGAATTAAGACGGCCTGCTTTTCAAATGGCTAGTATTTGCTGATATATGTAAAACTGCACATAATCACATGTAGAGAGAGGCCTAGGGTTGCTGCCACTTTAACTTATGCATGGGTAAAAATATTTTTTTAAAATATATAAATTACAATGATGTACTTGAGAACACAGGAATGTTCAGGTTTGCTGCCATAGAGATTTTAAGTCCACATGCTGGGACACCATACATGGAATCATGCAGGAAGTTAGTTAGTCCTGCAAAGCATAAATCGCTTATCCAAATTGAAACTGTTAGAAAAGAGCTGCATGTAATAGGTAACTGGTTCCAGCTGAAAACAGGAGAACATCATGGAGGATGATTGGTGGTCCATGTGCATGTTTTAGCAGCCATAGAAGCTAGGTTTTAGACCACACACTGTGCCACCATATATGGAGGAAGGGGCAGGCTTGTGGTTTTATGAATGCAAAGTTGCAAGATAAATGTTGACACAAAGAAACATGTTAGACTCCTTGACATATGAACACATACATGGAAGGGAGGCAAGCCTATTTTTAAGAGCAGTTTTGTATAGAGAACGTACAGCAACTGATATAAGGATTGGATTGTGAGTTAAGTACAACATATAATTGTGTGAACTCATATTCCGGGGTTAGGGCCTATAGAGACAGATCCATTAATTTACATGCAGTCAAGGTCACAGCTGCAACCCCATTTGCCATTTGATAATCCTGCAAGCATAAATCTCTTAGTCAGAGTGATAGCTCTTAAAAGAGCTGTAATTGGTTCCAGATGATGTACTGGAGAACCCAGGGAAGGATTGCTCCATGTTCAGGTTTGCAGCCACAGTATATGTGTCAAAGTTTAAGACCACATGCTGGGACACCACACATGGAATCATGCAGGAAGTTAGTTAGTCCTGCAAAGCGAGGCAGATAGATAGCTCTTAAGAGAGGTGCATGTAATAGGTTCCAGCTGAAAATTAGAGATCATCATGGCCCTGCATGTTTTAGCAGCCATAGAAGCTATGACACATACTGGGCCACCAAATATGGTATCCATACAGGAAGGAGGCAGGCATGTGGTTTTATAGACTGTACAGCTGTAAGATAAAATATTTGTGTCAAAGTTTACACAGAGAACCTAGGGAACATATTTTAGCAGCCATAGATGCTACATCCTGTATGGCAAGGTTTAAAGACACATGCTGGGCCACCATATATGGTATCCATTGACAGGCATGTGGTTTTATAAAAATATAATAGTCAACATTCACAGACATGTAGTGTGAATGTGGTATAAAAATCCCCTCAGAGAGTATCAAAGCTGGCAAGCATATACTCCAATGCAAATTGAACTGGCGTTATTCAAAAATCCCCTCAGAGAGTATCAAAGCTGGCAAGCATATACTCCAATGCAAATCGATCTGGCGTTATTCGTTTTCCCGAACACACGCACACGATACAATACATCGGTCCCT
The DNA here is from genome assembly GCA_963681505.1 of Eunapius fragilis. Classification (NCBI taxonomy): domain Eukaryota; kingdom Metazoa; phylum Porifera; class Demospongiae; order Spongillida; family Spongillidae; genus Eunapius; species Eunapius fragilis. Next base: position 5,019,149 of record OY811985.1, on the reverse strand, counting down.
TGCGTGTAGGACATATTGCACCCATACATTGCAAACACTCCTACCTCATAGTATTTCTTTTCCTGCAGCTGTTTATCCTTGAGATATCTCTCTTGGCCTTTGGATTTGCCTGATATTGATCTTGTTTGGAGGCTAAAATCAGTTCTCGATTTTGATCATAGTAGGCCTTCACGCTATCTTTCTTTCTTTCCGGATCAAGCCAGTATTGGGCCTTCACGCTCTCCTTCTTACTTTCCGGATCAAGCCAGTATTGTAGTCTCGTACCCAGACCCACCCTTACGTAAGCATTATCGCACATAATGTATAATACTACGTAGAGAGGGTCTGGCCAATAGGTCGAAGAAAGTTGTTCTGTGCGCCGGAATGTTGGCGCGTCCAATCAGAATGTTGGAATGTGAGTGACGTAGATTATTTGAATTACGCCCACTTGATACAATATGGACTTAGACGGCATCGTTACAAGGTTACTCAAACCTTCGTGAAAACCAGCTCAATGGAGTCATACAAGGGAACGATGTCTTTATCATTCTTCCTACGGGAAGTGGCAAATCCCTTTGCTACGCTATTTTCCCGTTTGCCTTCGATGAGCTGCGTGGTTGTGAAGGTAGCCTTGCCATCGTTGTTTCTCCTCGTAGCTCTCATGTAGGACCAGGTTCGTAATTTGTAACTTAGTAGTGCTTTTTTTCATTTGTGTACTATTTTTCCTAAAGGTGACTTCACTAACTTCAAGAGGTTTGTCAGCAGTCTATGCCCTCACTCTCCAAAGCCCATGGTGATGCCCCCACTCTCCAAAGCCACCTGGAGATGCCCCCACTCTCCAAAGCCACCTGGAGATGCCCCCACTCTCCAGAGCCCCTGGAGATGCCCCCACTCTCCAAAGCCGCCTATAGATGCCCTATGTCATTAAATATACATAGGTGGTCCCCTGGGGGGCCACTGCTCAACACATGGCTACCCTAACCCTCCAGATCACACAGCTAAGGCAACAACCTCGCTGGCCTCTACGGTACTATATGGCCCGCACTCTATTCACCCCACAATGGCAGTCTGCACCCTACCTAAGGTTACGCATACAGCCTGCACCCTACCTAAGGCTACGCATACAGCCTGCACCCTACCTAAGGCTATGCATACAGCCTGCACCCTACCTAAGGCTACGCATACAGTCTGCACCCCATTCACTCCACTGCTAGCCTAGGGCATGACGGTTGGCTCTTGCCTCCCTTAGCTACAAATAGCCATTTGGGCCTGTGGTCTCACACAGTGCTCTGCCTTACCCTCTTCTACTGCATGCACTTGCTATAGGTGGGAATTAACAGTTCATGTAGATTACATAATTGGATGAAGTTGTTGTTTTAAGACCTTCTATCCACTCATGAACTCTACTGTCATGGTTCATTCCAAGCTTGTGGATGATCTGTCTGGTAGCCTCATCAGAGAGACACATACCAAGCTTTTGTAACCTTGAGTACACCTAAAACAAAAAAGGAAATCTTTGTAAATCAGTTTCTACATCAATGAACTGACATTTCAAAGCCTGATACTTTTCTATCGTTACAAAACATTTTCTGCAGACATATCCAGAGCTGAACTCGTGTTCAAAGCTGATGTGATCGACAGTGATCCCATAGCCAAGAGCAACAAAACCATCCCTGCAAAGTTTTGATGACGCGCTTTCAAGAAGCCGTCTGTTCTTGGCTTCTAAAACGGCCGAGCCCAGCGGTTCATAATTGATTAAATTCCACAAATTCGTGACGACACAAAAATGTTATACGTCACAAGTATTATGTAACATCTAGCCATTCCAGGAACAACTTTCTTCGACCTATTGGCCAGACCCTCTCTACGTAGTATTATACATTATGCGATAATGCTTACGTAAGGGTGGGTCTGGGTACGAGACTACCAGTATTGGGCCTTCATGCTCTCCTTCTTACTTTCCGGATCAAGCCAGTATTGGGCCTTCATGCTATCCTTCTTACTCTCAGGATCGGCTTTGTAGCGCTTCCTGTCGCAAGTCTTCTTTTTTTCATGCGCTTCTTGAAAACTGTCACGCTCCTCAATATCTTGCGACTCGCCAACACAACAGTCATCATTTAACTTTGCGATCTTCTTTGCACGATTCTTTTCTCTTCGCGATCGACGTGACTGCATTTTGAAGAAAACAAACCAGACACGTCAAGCTTTTGGTACACCGTGACAACAATTGAATAATAGTAACTGTAGCGCATGCACTACATGTATACGAAATATAGAACGTGTTCAACCACACGTTCCCGCCCACTTTTATGTCTTCCAAAGGCCGATAAAATCTGTTGTGGGCTATACTAACAAAACTAAGTTTGCTAGAGATTGAAATTTGTGTCAAGCATAACTCTCGTTACTAACATAATAAAACAAATCCAACTCGGCAATAAGTTTCTAACTTGTTGGTTCTAGTGCTTCCGCATAACGGCTAACATTATACTTCAATCGTGACAAAGATACAATGCAATAAACCTCTTATCCGAGCAAATCTTATCTTATCAGATCCGGAAGAAGAAGAAGAAGAAGAAGAAGAAGAAGATGGAGAAACTTTTTTTCAGGTTCGAGTGTGGGAACGAGAGAGCGTTATCTCTGTTGTCTGAGCTTTCTAAGCGTCGGCAGTTTGATTACAGTGTAGATAATTGTTGGCTGTATCCAAACACGCTCGCTAAAGGCCAACTGATTCTGCGGTGCAACGGCAATAGTGGAATCTGGTGTTTTGCTAATCGTATTCATCACACTTCAAATCCTACATAGGACCTACTAACGTAGGTCCTGATAACAACAGTCGCAATGAACTTTGTCATTGAATTAGAGTTACGGTATATTTAACTCCATATAAGGATTTCATCTGCTTGCGTACAGGTTGTTTACGGCCCTGTTGCAGGTTGTTACTGGGTCGCTACAAGTTGTTAGCTACAGCATATATCCGGGTTGGTACCTTTCGGGCGTGTATCGAGTTGTTTTACACTGATCGTGTCAAGCCAGTAAACATCCTGTTGCAGGTTGTATACACCCCTGTACCGAGATCAAACTTTTCGTTGTGTAATGGACCAGTTGCGCGTAAGCGATGGAATGTTGATTAAACATTTGATTGAACGTGACGTCACGTCCGGACTGCTATTAGTCTCTATGTCTTAACGTTGTCAGCCCAAGGAACGGTGACGTTTAGTCATGATATTTGCCTTAGCTTCACCAAACCCATAAACAGTTGATTTTCTGGATCTATTTTTCGTTTTTCAATTCCGTACAGGAGCGCCCTCCTTTGACTCTCAGTACTGCAGATCAATAACAACTGGACCAAGGAAGTTGTAGAAGGCCAAACAAATATGAACCCAGTATACACTCTAACTAGGCAATCATCGTGTTTGATCCTAAAGTTAATCTTTGTAGGTGCACATTCGTTTCTGGAAGTATTTTGAGTTTCTAGATGGGGAGTTACTCTGGAGCATTAACTAATGATTCAGTCTGAAGGGAGCTAGATTGAACCCATCGATGCGTAATGTGCCAGGCTGTGAGGCATCGTCAACATTGTTGGGCAACTCAACTCATGCACTTGATAGTCGCTCACTAGTGGTTCTCCGACATCAGCTGCAGAAAGTGGAGCGAGGTTGTTTAAAGGTGGATGTTGTCACAGAATTGCTGCACGCTTGATGGTGCCGATGTTACTAACGTTGACGATAGAGAATGTATAGTCGAATTAGCTGCTTATTGGCCTCTCGGTTTTTAGCCCTCATTCTCGAGGGGGGGGGGGGGGGGGGGGGGGGGGCGAGGATAACCTTTTCCCCGAGGGTAGTTTCGGGGTTTTTATTCGCTTCGCTATTTGGAAAATGTCTGATGGAGCAAACGCGATGGTGAGGCTTTATAGGCTGTAAGTTAAACACGGTAAGCTAGCCAGATAGCCGCCTTTCTAGGTTTGTAGGGAATCAATGAAAGGAGGCATTTGGATCACCGGACTTGCTGTTGTCACACACTCGGCACCATGTGCTAGGCATAGCAGCTGTTTATTCCTCAAGGTTTCCCAAGGATGGCGGTATACACGTTGAGCTCCGTTCAAACAGTAGCAGTCCGGATGTAATTAAGGATGATTAAATTCTTTGTACCTTACGCGCAACTCGTCCATTGTAAGTAGGGTAAGTTCCATTTTCCCCATCCCTCTTCTCCTTTTGGAGGGAGGGATGGCACCTCTTGCTCCTTGGAAAGTGGAGCAAGAGGTGGGGGTAGATAGTAGATAGCATAGGAGGTGGGGATAGATAGTAGTAGATAGCATAGGGGGTGGGGATAGATAGTAGTAGATAGCATAGGAGGTGGGGATAGATAGTAGTAGATAGCATAGGAGGTGGGGATAGATAGTAGTAGATAGCATAGGAGGTGGGGATAGATAGTAGTAGATAGCATAGGAGGTGGGGATAGATAGTAGTAGATAGCATAGGAGGTGGGGTAGATAGCATAGGAGGTGGGGGTAGATAGCATAGGAGGTGGGGGTAGATAGCATAGGAGGTGGGGGTAGATAGCATAGGAGGTGGGGGTAGATAGCATAGGAGGTGGGGGTAGATAGCATAGGAGGTGGGGGTAGATAGCATAGGAGGTGGGGGTAGATAGCATAGGAGGTGGGGGTAGATAGCATAGGAGGTGGGGGTAGATAGCATAGGAGGTGGGGGGTAGATAGCATAGGAGGTGGGGGTAGATAGCATAGGAGGTGGGGGTAGATAGTAGATAGCATAGGAGGTGGGGGTACACAACCAAAAATTTAAACATTGTTACAGGATGTAAGCACCGAACGGTATTGGTACGGTCCTGTTTTAACAATGTTTAAATTTTTGGTTGTGTAGATAGTAGATAGCATAGGAGGTGGGGGGTAGATACACAACCAAAAATTTAAACATTGTTACAGGATGTAAGCACCGAACGGTATTGGCACAGTCCTGTTTTCGGACCGTGCTAATCAGGACCTACGTTAGTAGGTCCTATGTAGGATTTGAAGTGTGATGAATACGATTAGCAAAACACCAGATTCCACTATTGCCGTTGCACCGCAGAATCAGTTGGCCTTTAGCGAGCGTGTTTGGATACAGCCAACAATTATCTACACTGTAATCAAACTGCCGACGCTTAGAAAGCTCAGACAACAGAGATAACGCTCTCTCGTTCCCACACTCGAACCTGGAAAAAAAGTTTCTCCATCTTCTTCTTCTTCTTCTTCTTCTTCTTCTTCCGGATCTGATAAGATAAGATTTGCTCGGATGAGAGGTTTATTGCATTGTATCTTTGTCACGATTGAAGTATAATGTTAGCCGTTATGCGGAAGCACTAGAACCAACAAGTTAGAAACTTATTGCCGAGTTGGATTTGTTTTATTATGTTAGTAACGAGAGTTATGCTTGACACAAATTTCAATCTCTAGCAAACTTAGTTTTGTTAGTATAGCCCACAACAGATTTTATCGGCCTTTGGAAGACATAAAAGTGGGCGGGAACGTGTGGTTGAACACGTTCTATATTTCGTATAGTGCATGCGCTACAGTTACTATTATTCAATTGTTGTCACGGTTGTACCAAAAGCTTGACGTGTCTGGTTTGTTTTCTTCAAAATGCAGTCACGTCGATCGCGAAGAGAAAAGAATCGTGCAAAGAAGATCGCAAAGTTAAATGATGACTGTTGTGTTGGCGAGTCGCAAGATATTGAGGAGCGTGACAGTTTTCAAGAAGCGCATGAAAAAAAGAAGACTTGCGACAGGAAGCGCTACAAAGCCGATCCTGAGAGTAAGAAGGATAGCATGAAGGCCCAATACTGACTTGATCCGGAAAGTAAGAATGAGAGCATGAAGGCCCAATACTGGCTTGATCCGGAAAGTAAGAAGGAGAGCGTGAAGGCCCAATACTGCCTTGATCCGGAAAGTAAGAAGGAGAGCGTGAAGGCCCAATACTGGCTTGATCCGGAAAGAAAGAAGGATAGCGTGAAGGCCTACTATGATCAAAATCGAGAACTGATTTTAGCCTCCAAACAAGATCAATATCAGGCAAATCCAAAGGCCAAGAGAGATATCTCAAGGATAAACAGCTGCAGGAAAAGAAATACTATGAGGTAGGAGTGTTTGCAATGTTTGGGTGCAATATGTCCTACACGCAAGGGACCGATGTATTGTATCGTGTGCATGTGTTCGGGAAAACGAATAACGCCAGATCAATTTGCATTGGAGTATATGCTTGCCAGCTTTGATACTCTCTGAGGGGATTTTTGAATAACGCCAGATCAATTTGCATTGGAGTATATGCTTGCCAGCTTTGATACTCTCTGAGGGGATTTTTATACCACATTCACACTACATGTCTGTGAATGTTGACTATTATATTTTTATAAAACCACATGCCTGTCAATGGATACCATATATGGTGGCCCAGCATGTGTCTTTAAACCTTGCCATACAGGATGTAGCATCTATGGCTGCTAAAATATGTTCCCTAGGTTCTCTGTGTAAACTTTGACACAAATATTTTATCTTACAGCTGTACAGTCTATAAAACCACATGCCTGCCTCCTTCCTGTATGGATACCATATTTGGTGGCCCAGTATATGTGTCATAGCTTCTATGGCTGCTAAAACATGCAGGGCCATGATGATCTCTAATTTTCAGCTGGAACCTATTACATGCACCTCTCTTAAGAGCTATCTATCTGCCTCGCTTTGCAGGACTAACTAACTTCCTGCATGATTCCATGTGTGGTGTCCCAGCATGTGGTCTTAAACTTTGACACATATACTGTGGCTGCAAACCTGAACATGGAGCAATCCTTCCCTGGGTTCTCCAGTACATCATCTGGAACCAATTACAGCTCTTTTAAGAGCTATCACTCTGACTAAGAGATTTATGCTTTGCAGGATTATCAAATGGCAAATGGGGTTGCAGCTGTGACCTTGACTGCATGTAAATTAATGGATCTGTCTCTATAGGCCCTAACCCCGGAATATGAGTTCACACAATTATATGTTGTACTTAACTCACAATCCAATCCTTATATCAGTTGCTGTACGTTCTCTATACAAAACTGCTCTTAAAAATAGGCTTGCCTCCCTTCCATGTATGTGTTCATATGTCAAGGAGTCTAACATGTTTCTTTGTGTCAACATTTATCTTGCAACTTTGCATTCATAAAACCACAAGCCTGCCCCTTCCTCCATATATGGTGGCACAGTGTGTGGTCTAAAACCTAGCTTCTATGGCTGCTAAAACATGCACATGGACCACCAATCATCCTCCATGATGTTCACCTGCTTTCAGCTGGAACCAGTTACCTATTACATGCAGCTCTTTTCTAACAGTTTCAATTTGGATAAGCGATTTATGCTTTGCAGGACTAACTAACTTCCTGCATGATTCCATGTATGGTGTCCCAGCATGTGGACTTAAAATCTCTATGGCAGCAAACCTGAACATTCCTGTGTTCTCAAGTACATCATTGTAATTTATATATTTAAAAAAAAATATTTTTACCCATGCATAAGTTAAAGTGGCAGCAACCCTAGGCCTCTCTCTACATGTGATTATGTGCAGTTTTACATATATCAGCAAATACTAGCCATTTGAAAAGCAGGCCGTCTTAATTCAGCCCCACCCCCACCACCACATATATAGTTGGTTTGTTCAACACATTTATTATGGGAGGCCGTTCGAGTTCCAATAATTTAATATTAGATCAGTTTTGGTTTATATAAAGCAACTTTTCTCACTCACTCTTTACTTTAGGATATGGAAGAGGTATGCATGTGTACATAGGATTTGCATGCATGGCATTCTATCTATATAATATATATTATTACCCTTGTAGGTCACGGCAGAAGTAGCTGAGAATCTGTTTGCTGTTGACTCGGGTGAGGAGGGCCCTCCCTACTTTCCGATACCGGTCCTGGTCCCTGCTCCGGTCCTGCTTGCCCCAGCTCGGCCCCAGCTCCGCCACTGCCCCCAGCTCCGCTGCTCCCACCTGCACCACTGCTGGCCCCTGCTCCGCTGGCCCACGCTCTGCTTGCCCCAGCTCCGCCACTGGCCCCTGCTCCGCTGGCCCCAGCTCCGCCACTGCCCCCAGCTCCACCTGCGCCACTGCTGGCCCCTGCTCCGCTGGCCCACGCTCTGCTTGCCCCAGCTCCACCGCTGGCCCCTGCTTCGCTGCTCCCACCTGCGCCACCGCTGGCCCCAGCCCCATGGGGAATATGGCCCCTTCTGTACTGGGGGCCTCCCGGAGCTCGGCCGTATAGAAGGCAGCGAGGAAGGGGGAGGGGTGGACTTCACCTTGTGTCGAAAAATTCGTATATTTATTATAATTACAACTAATGTTTTTTGAATGCTATATAGCAGGGCTACCGTTTGCGCCGTATCGATCTTCCGACCAAGTTAAGACAGTTTAGTTAAGAGCATGCATTGTGATTGCACAGGGATGAATAATTCCTTGCCATGCGAAGTAATCTTGCATTACACGGCACGATTATTCAATGCATGTATCTCTGGCATAAAAATGTGTGAAACAAGATATAAAAATTTAATTAAAATAAAATTGGTGATGTAGGATTTGTAGACAGCAATTGAGTAAAAAGTAAGGAAACAAGGAATTACGGATATTAGGTATTCATTTAATTATAAATATTACAGACCTACATTATTTAGCAAATCTACCTCCTTGAAATTCTGTGCTAAATGTAGGTATGTAATATTTATAATTAAATGAATACCTAATATCCGTAATTCCTTGTTTCCTTACTTTTTACTCAATTGCTGTCTACAAATCCTACATCACCAATTTTATTTTAATTAAATTTTTATATCTTGTATAAATTTTTGGTTGTGTAGTAGATAGTATGCATAGGAGGTGGGGGTAGATAGGATAGTCTACTTGTTTTGTATGGTTTCAGTAATTAATCAGTGAACCCTATCTACCCCCTGAATTGAATTCACAAGGGATAGGATGGTCCGATATTGGTTTATGGGTGCATGCAGTAGATTTATAAAAAATAAGCTGATGCAATGTAATGAATATTACTACAGCCACCTTGGAGCTAGAGTGTTTCATTTAGGGTAGGAAAAATAAATAAAAAGAAATTGTTAGTATTCTATTGATCACTACCCCTTTATGTGAGGCAGATAACCTCTGATAGGAGTAGGCTAAGAACACGGAACTCTTACGTATGTACATTACATGTATGGGTATGTGATAAATTGTTAGTGCATTCCTATAGTGTGCATACAGATTGGTGTGTGGGTAGGGGAATTTGCCATATTGTTGCCCCTCCTTGGCAATAAGTGATACAACCCTCAAAGTTGCCTTAGCAACAAATTTTAAAATTCCCCTCAAAGGTTTTTCCTCAATGAACTCCTGTATTTGTGACTAGTAGTGTTCACTGTTATGTTCACGTCGAGTTCTATGACGCATTATAATCCCTCTAGGTGCCTACCAGAGAAAATGGCACCAGAAATTTCAAATGACTAGTTAATCATGGCTAGCATTGGGCACTTTAGAAAACATTTAGTCCCAGCTACCACCAGAATAGTGCAGCAGCATAATACACTGTGACTGCACTTATCTGCTCCTCTGTTTATATGCTGAGGAGGACATGCAGCTGTGTTCAGTAGATATCCACAGCCCACTAGTACGTATGCTCTGTTATGACAGATGGTGTCTGCTCAGTCCCCAGAGATGGGTTATGTGTAAACTTGTACCCAACTAGGTACACATAGCCCAGAATAAAAATAACAGCAGTTGGTTGGTGCATTTAATTAGCCATGCATATCACCACTTAATCCGATAGTCGGACTCTCTATATGTCCCATAGTCCCCTATATTGCACCTCTCTATGTCCCATAGTCCCCTATATTGCACCTCCCTATGCCCCATAGTCCCCTATATTGCACCTCTCTATGTCCCATAGTCCCCTATATTACACATTTCTATGTCCCATAGTCCCCTATATTGCACCTCTCTATGTCTCATAGTCCCCTATATTGTACCTCTCTATGTCCCATAGTCCCCTATATTGCACCTCTCTATGTCCCATAGTCCCCTTTATTGCACCTCCCTATATCCCATAGTCCCCTATATTGCACCTCCCTATATCCCATAGTCCCCTATATTGCACCTCCCTATGTCCCATAGTCCCCTATATTGCACCTCTCTATGTCCCATAGTCCCCTATATTGCACCTCTCTATGTCCCATAGTCCCATATATTGCACCTCTCTATGTCCCATAGTCCCCTATATTGCACCTCTCTATGTCCCATAGTCCCCTATATTGCACCTCCCTATGTCCCATAGTCCCCTATATTGCACCTCTCTATGCCCCATAGTCCCCTATATTGCACCTCCCTATGCCCCGTAGTCCCCTATATTGCACCTCTCTATGCCCCATAGTCCCCTATATTGCACCTCCCTATGCCCCATAGTCCCCTATATTGCACCTCTCTGTGTCCCATAGTCCCTATATTGCACCTCTCTGTGTCCCATAGTCCCCTATATTGCACCTCCCTATGTCCCATAGTCCCCTATATTGCACCTCTCTATGTCCCATAGTCCCCTATATTGCACCTCTCTATGTCCCATAGTCCCCTATATTGCACCTCTCTATGTCCCATAGTCCCCTATATTGCACCTCTCTGTGTCCCATAGTCCCCTATATTGCACCTCTCTGTGTCCCATAGTCCCCTATATTGCACCTCCCTATGCCCCATAGTCCCCTATATTGCACCTCTCTGTGTCCCATAGTCTATGTCCCATAGTCCCCTATATTGCACCTCTCTGTGTCCCATAGTCCCCTATATTGCACCTCCCTATGTCCCATAGTCCCCTATATTGCACCTCTCTATGTCCCATAGTCCCCTATATTGCACCTCTCTATGTCCCATAGTCCCCTATATTGCACCTCTCTATGTCCCATAGTCCCCTATATTGCACCTCTCTATGTCCCATAGTCCCCTATATTGTACCTCTCTATGTCCCATAGTCCCCTATATTGCACCTCTCTGTGTCCCATAGTCCCCTATATTGCACCTCTCTATGTCCCATAGTCCCCTATATTGCACCTCTCTATGTCCCATAGTCCCCTATATTGCACCTCTCTGTGTCCCATAGTCCCCTATATTGCACCTCCCTATGTCCCATAGTCCCCTATATTGCACCTCTCTATGTCCCATAGTCCCCTATATTGCACCTCTCTATGTCCCATAGTCCCCTATATTGCACCTCTCTATGTCCCATAGTCCCCTATATTGTACCTCTCTATGTCCCATAGTCCCCTATATTGCACCTCTCTATGTCCCATAGTCCCCGATATTGCACCTCTCTATGTCCCATAGTCCCCTATATTGTACCTCTCTATGTCCCATAGTCCCCGATATTGCACCTCTCTATGTCCCATAGTCCCCTATATTGCACCTCTCTATGTCCCATAGTCCCCTATATTGCACCTCCCTATGTCCCATAGTCCCCTATATTGCACCTCCAAGGAATAAAATTTTAACTCTAATATAGATATAAATGGAAAATAGGACGTTGATATAGCCCAAAGCGATCAGCCATTTTAAAGTCAACCATTTTCGTACCTTTATATTACATATTAAAGCGCAAAGGCCATTTTTGCGTAAACTCCCACATGCAAATATATAGTGCCGGCATGCTGTAACAGTCGGATACCTGTTTTCATCCCTAAGCTGCTAAAGCCAGCGTTGCAAGATTGGATCCGCAATGGTGTTATTCGTATAGTCACTCTAAGTGAGGCATTACAGGTATGCAAATTCATTTATATAACAACATGCACTATACTTGCAGCCAAAGATCCAGTTAGAATGACAATTCATTGTTGTTTTAAGTACTGCTGCTTCTGTTGCTATCAGTGCGACCGAAGACGAGAGAAAGCAAGGGTCTACAGATTATCTGGAATACTTCCAGTAGCACCGGATGTCCAGCTGCACAAGGTCTTCAACTTCCAACAAACTGTTCTTCGTAGTGCGCACTATCAGTCCGTCATCGAAACGCAACCAAAGCGTACGCCCAAGAAACAAGCACACACACCCGCACCCTGGCCGTGCGATGAGGAAGAAGGCGACATACTCCTGCCACATTGCCGCTCTCTGTCCCTGCAGTTCTCGCTGCATTACGACCATCAGAGACACACACTGAGTGCCCACCTGCAGCATGTGACAAGCCTCGAGCCCTTCGCCGGCTTCGGGAAACTATCGGTTACACTGTTTCTCACTCCGGACAAGAAAGACGTTTTCGAAGCCAATGCAAGTTACAAACACGGCAACACCGTGTTCGATAGAATTTTCGAGTTCACCGGATTATCAATCAACGAAGTGATTCAAAAGAATCTGGTATTTCGTGTTTACCATCACATGTACAACTGTTCCGTTAAAAAGCGCTTGATAGGAACAACCACAGTACCACTGGATAAGAAGGACATATACGGACACAAGATTACCAAGGAAGTCGACCGAAACGGGAAAACATGGGAGGTGAGCATACAATGGTAACGTGCATGCATTAGTGTTCCTGTTCTGCTCGAACCGGTATCGAACGGTTCGAGGTCCGACTCGGATCGATGTTCGGTTCGAACGAATTTCGAACCGCTCATTGTATATTCATTGCGTATAAATAACTGTATGATTCGCATATACATATACATGTTTGTGCGTCCGCATTTGTAGTACTAAACAAATTATATGGACCGCGATCGCAGGAATCACACAGCCAATTAAACCATTTATTAACACGCAATGCCATGCAGTGTTACGAAAACCCATTGGTATCGTAAGGCATATAGCATCTCTTCTGGATTCCAAATCGATGCATAGCACATAGAGGCAAGGCAGCCCCTGATTAACGACGGGTTAATATGAATATACATACCAGAGACAATATATATATTATCTCTGTATATACTCAGCATCTCCTCGTAACCGGCGGATTACAAATTACCTATATAAATCAACAGATGCAGGACTACTCCCCTTGGATTGACACTGATTTAAGTTATCTCCGGGCATGAATCACATAATGATTTTGGAAGTAGCATTAAAAGTACACACGTATAGTAGACGTTCTATATATCTCAATCCTGTGTTTTGTTTGTGATGCGTGTATTATGTAATATTTTCAATGCCCCTTTTATGCGAGACTACAAATTCCCTTATTTAGATCTTTTTTTTTTTAAAGCAACAATAATAGTAATTTAATTTCATTTCATTTTCTAAATGATGCGCGCTCGGTTATACTAACTTGCATGCGTGAACTGTGTGTTTCTAATGTTAGAAAGTGCAGTACAGCTGATAAGGTATACGCGTTACTATAAATAGATCTTTCTGTACACTTAACGCGTGTCTATGGTGTGCATATTACAGTCGGGCCCGGGCCCGGTGTGCAGGTTTCGCGGAGAAGTCCAGGTATCGCTAACCTACAAACCCGAGCTGGGACTACTGCATGGCGTTGTACAGAGAGGTGCAAACCTTAACGCAATGAACACGGCTGGTGATACCGGTAGGCTTACTATATACGCGCAATATCAATTTGTATTACGCCCACACCCAGATCCTTACGTCACTATCGATCTGCTCCATCGGAAACAGCTACAGGCGAAATGGAACTCGACCATCAAACTGAACACACTCGCACCGGTCTACAACGAACAGTTTCAGTTCGATATAGCCACGATGGACATGTCATTAGCCTCTATAGGAATAACTGTTATGAGTTTTGATCGAACGAGCCGCGACGCAGTCATCGGTACCGTCTCTATTGGCGATCATTCCCCCTCAGAAACGGGAAGACAACACTGGGCAGCAATACAGAAGTACCAGAACGAATCAATCACCTTCTGGCACACCCTTCTACAGATCGTCGACGGATAACCCTCCCTCTGGAAAAAAATAAATAGCAGGCAAAAAGAAAGTACTAGAAATCGTGACATTCTCCGTAATTTGTACTGCGCACAGTTTACACGAACATTAAGGACAAGACACAAGTGATGATAGGGTCTACTTTGGCGTTGGTCCTCCTTCCTCAGCTTCCAGTTCTCCCGCTGTGGTGGCCTCCTGTGTCTCCTCCATTTGCCCATACCTTGGACTGCTGATTATCACCATATCATCTGTTTTGATCGGAAGGAATATCAGCTATTAATGTCTTCCTTGTTATGCATGCATTGCCCACATACCTACAACAATAACTGGTATGGTCCTTGGTGCGTTCTCCCCCTTTGTGAGGTTCCTATACTCTATGCGACCATTCAGAAGCAATCGTGAGCTGAATAAGAAATGACATTATCTTGTTGACAAACATGATACATGTATTCATGTATTCATGAACGTCTGCCAAGACCCACCCAATCAGGTTGATCAATAATCCCACACTCCCCCCATCCTCACCCTTTCTCGACATATTTCAGAACATATTCTTGGAGTTGAGGTTTGTGTACGTTGATCGTGTGCCAACATGGCCTCAGCTCCAATTCGTCTGGTGAGATACGCTATCATAGACGCCACACACACACACACACACACACACACACACACACACGTACCAGTGCCATCTTCTTTGGCGACTTTTACGGCTCTGTTTGTAGCCAGACTGAACGCGACGGTTGTTCGCGGGTCCATGCCAAACTGAGCGGGAGTCCTTCCAACACGGCCGAGCAGCTGTATTCTGTTAATGCCTGCAAAGATTGCTTTTCAAATTCTGTACGATACACAAATCGCTCACATTTTTCAACCAGCAACCGTCCAGAGGTTGATAAAGAGCGTGAAGGCACGCTCAGACCAGCAGACTTCACCAACGTCTGCAAGCCGCACAATGCCATTAATACAAGTATGCATGTACGCAGCGGCCCTTACCCCTGCACCGTTGAACACTTTTCGCAACATCTTCGACCTTCACACGTGCAAAGCTCACGTGACGACAACGTATTTAATAAGCATTACGTCGGCCCCAGACCACTTTTTAAAACTGTTAGTGCAATAGAGAGCATCATCCTCCACAATAACAAAACTTTTTAAAAACAAAACAATACACTATTACATATGAACAAAACATGAACAGCAAACACCACAAAACAGTACCGCACAAACAGTTGTGGCAGTAGACCCTTTTCCTCCCTCTACCACAGATAAGAGTGAGAGAGATAGAGCGAGGAGAAGGGCTCTCAAACTCGACCCTGCGGTGGGTCGCTTACAGCCGGAGGCTCAATGCTGGAGGACTCTTCCCCTTTGGACTCCATGACCACAACGCCGCTGCCTTCCACCGGTGCCTCTGCTGGCTTGGCGCTGTCAGCAGGTGGTGATGACGATGGCAGACCTTCCTGCGCCGGTAGTTCAGCCTGCCATGCCTCGTAGTTCAACTGCAGGTTGCCGAGAATTATGCTCACAAACTTCTGCACAGGGACAGTCACGCTAATGCCATCATCATCCTCATTAGACCCCACGCTGCCGTTGGTCACATGATTGCCGCTGACGTCGTTACTGCTGGACCTGCTCACGTCAGTGGTGACAATGGTGGGCGTGGTCGCACCTTCGGTCTTGGTCGCACCTTCGGTCTTGGTCGCACCGCCGGAAGGTGACAGGACCTGTGGGTCTTCGTCCTCCAGGACACCCGGTATGACTCCTGCCTGCGCGCAGACGTGGAACAGAGGGGACACCAGGTTCTGTATGAAGGACAGCTGAATGGCTGGCAGCTTCTCTGGGTGCTTACGGTCCAGAAAGATGGTTGGAGGAAGCCCTAAAGCAACCTCTTGCTCACCCTGCATAAAATGGAAGTTCTACGCATCACCCGTGGACAAATTCTCCCGCCATCTTTGGATACTGTTACCACACCTCCCAATTCTACCTTTTATACACCTGGCACTGGCGTCAATGCACTCGCAGAAAGACATAGTTATGCTGCCAAACCATGCATATGGCTGACAGGTCCATGGCACACCATGCATATGGCTGACAGGTCCATGGCACACCATGCATATGGCTGACAGGTCCATGGCACACCATGCATATGGCTGACAGGTCCATGGCACACCATGCATATGGCTGACAGGTCCATGGCACACCATGCATATGGCTGACAGGTCCATGGCACACCATGCATATGGCTGACAGGTCCATGGCACACCATGCATATGGCTGACAGGTCCATGGCACACCATGCATATGACTGACAGGTCCATGGCACACCATGCATATGACTGACAGGTTCATGGCACACCATGCATATGACTGACAGGTTCATACACAGGGCTATGTAACACGTGCACTCATTTACAAACTGTATTTGCACACACACACACACACACACACACACACACACACACACACACACACACACACACACAAGCACATACATGCACACACACATACACACATGCACGCACACGTATATATTGCATACCTGTTGGTAGAACTCCTCAGTGATTAGTTTGGTCCAGGCTCTATGCAATTCGTAGCTCTTTGTAGGGGTACTGATGTCAGCCATCTTCATGATCATTTTAATAACGACCAAACGATCCACTTCAGATGACCAGTCAATTCCTCCTCCCTCCTCTGGATCAACCTGCCCAAGAACAAAATAGTAAAGCTACCCCACCCCTTCACTGCTACCACCCTCCCCTTCACTGCTTGCTACCACCTCCCCCCTACCCCTTCACACCACCCACCCCTTTGCACTCACACCATCCACACCTTCACTGCTTGCTACCACCCACCCCTTCACACCATATCACACCACCCACACCTTCACTGCTTGCTACATCACCCATCCCTTCACACACTGTCCCCAGTACTCCCTGACTTAAAGAAACAGACACACAATACTTTTCAGATGAACTCTGCAAGATGCAGTAGGAAATGGATGGTACCTTGGCTCTGAAATCCGACAGAAGGTCAAAGTGCATCTTTAGGTCAGTGGCCAGCACTGCTTCCACGAGCAGGAAACGGAACCTCTTTAGCTCCGCTTCCTCCATGTCGTCAAGGAAGTTGTGCTCAGGTACAGAGGTGAGGAGGTCCCAGCTGGCTGCGCTATGGTGGTTCTCCAGAACGGCTCTGTCGTTGTATAGTATGGCCTACAGCACACACACACACACACACACACACACACACACACACACACACACACACACAACTAAATTAATTTCATCATGATAAATAGCAACTGGTGCAAACCAGGAATGGAGCATTATCGGCCAAAACCCAACAATGAACACATTCCTGCATGATCCACATCTGAAATCTCCCAGTTATTGGGGGATGGGGGGATTTGAGGGTACTACCTACATGCCCATACGCCTACCCACCAGAGGTGATTTAGTAGCCACAAGGAACGCATTGGTGCGTCCAGGATGGTCAAAGTCGTGCACAGCTGCAGCCATGTACGTGGCAAACACCTCCAGGATCGAAAAGGCTGATGCAATGTTCCCCGCACGAGTGCGCTGGTTCCCAGTCCATACACGCTCTGAGGAAACTGAAACTGTGCAAGAAAACTCCGGGATGATCTCAAAGAGAAGATAAGAGGTGGCGTGGAGAACATCAGCAGCGTGGACTTTGTTGTGGTCTACACACAAAGGGACAAGGGGGTGTGGTTAAATATGTGCAAGCAACGAAGATGCTCATGGGACCCTACAAATGGGGGCGGGGCAAAGGGTAACTACAGCCACACCTCCCTACATCCACAGATGCTTACTAACGGACACTTACAAACGTTGTTGCCGTAATTGGCTTCCAGAGCTCTGAAAAAGTTTATGAATTTTCTTTGGGGGATCTTGAAAGTTTCCATCAGGCCCGCCTCATTGAACAGACAGTATGCCATCTGTTTACATCGTACACATGGACATGTGTGAGGGAGGTGAAGGAGGTAACCATAATACAAATCACAGGCATATTTCACAGGACTGGATTAAGCACATCCTGTAAGGATGGGACCAAGGCCCAAAGTGTAACACACACAAAAAAAAAGTTCTCTCTACCATAACTTTCCCCACCCTCCTTAAATCTTCATTCTATCTCCTGCTGCTACCCCACCCCCCACCCCCCTTCCTAACCTGGCTCAAGATGTGGTCCCCAGCCTTCTCCCTGAGCTCAAAGATGGGGAAATCCCACCTGGCCACCTCCTCCAACACCTTGATGTCGTTTGTCGAATACTCCTCGATGGGATAGCTATAATTCTGAGGGCTGTACTTGGAGAAGATGATGAGGGACTGGTAAGGCTTTGCGGCGGTGGTGGCAGGGGGCTGGGGGGTCACCTCCACAGAGGGGGGCGTGGGTCTCTGATCGCTCGTGGGACTGAGGAGGCCCTTGTTCCTCTCCACGTTCTCCAGTTCCCCGGAGAAAGGGTTCAACCTCATGTTCCTCGGGAGGGTGTAGCTCCGCCCCCTGGGGGTGGTGGCCTCGGACCTCTCCTCGATGCTCTCCGGTATGTTCAGAGTTCTCTCACTGGCCACCTCAGAGGTGCTTCGCAGGATCTTTGTACCATCGACGGCCAAACCGGCAGCTCCGCCCACATGTGCCTCGACCACGCCCTCCTTGTCCTCCTGCGCGGTAGTGGGTGGAGCCTGTTCGTGGGTGGACAGGCTCTTCAAGGCGAGAGGGGAGAGAGGGGTGACGGAGCGGGTGAGTTTGGGCTGCGGTCCACCCAAGTGGCGGGCGTCCTCCCTGGTGGGCGTGACCTCATCGGCATCCGCAACGGGGGTGCGGTCCCTGATTGCCTCCCCCAAGGCAGCAAGGGGTTTGGGTTCGACGACATCAGAGGGACCGACAGCCGCGCCCGAAGCAAAGAAGTTGACCTCTGCGGATGCAGACAATGGCGACTTGGGGGCGTCACCATCGCGTCCCATCAGCTTCTCTCTCTGCAGCCTGTGGATGGAGGACTCCTGGACGGAGATCCTGGCGCGGACGTCGCGTATGGCAAGGCTCCTGAAGCGATCAGACGGCTCTGTTAGGAGGACGGGCATCCCCGAGGAGGTGGTTGTTGTACTGAAGTGAGAGGAACGACGCGCGTTTCCTGTTCCAGAGCGACGGGATACCTTTGAAGGGGGGGGGGGGGGGGGGGGGGGGGGGGTCAACGATCAGATGCAAAGAAGTGACTCAGCCAACAGGAATATGTGAATATGTGTGGACAAGGTACCATAAAGAGATGGTGCCGTCCTAACTAATACTTCCCTCTCCCCCTCCCCCTGCTATCTCCCATACATTAAACTTGTACTTCGGCAAAACGAGACAGATTTTTACACGCTGCGAAATCTATTATACTTCATTGTTCTCCTGTAGTCATAGCAATATTATAACAACATTATAAGCGGAATGCCAGGGTTTGAACAATCCTTCCTTATAAACCAAAAGCCCCATAATTAGGTCTTGGATAATCTGTATGTTAAGCAATACTATACATGGTGTTCAATCTGAAGGCAGGGCCTCTCATTGACATGAGACAATGCTCACCCACGTTACCTTTGTTCTAAACCTGGGCTTTGAAACATGCACACACATGTAGAAAATGCTCACCCACATGTTACCTTTGAGACATTTGTTCTAAAGCTAGGCTTTGAAACATGCACACACACACACACACACACACACACACACACACATATACACACGCGTGTGTACAAACACAACTGCAACACAAACCCACTACACGTACACACAAGTGCACACCTACGCATCTACAGCACACATACACAATACACCTGTACACACACAAACACATGTGCACACTTCACCCCACACAGCACATCTACCTTTTGCACAATCTTGAGGTACCTTATCTTCTTCCATTAAATTTTTTTTTTTTTAATTACTCGATTCAAACACATGCTGTAGCTTTACCTTGCCATCATGCACTTGGCAGACTGAGGGTGGAGGTTAGCATTGGCATGTATATGTGTATACGTGCATGTATATGTGTGTATATGTGCATGTACATGTGTATATATGTGCATGCTTGTATTGCCTTTTATTTAATCCATTTAATTGTTAGATCTTCCATCTCTCTGCAGCATAAAACAATGCATTCACTTGGGCCAATGAAAAAATGCAGACCAAATTGTTAGAATGTCAGGCAGTAAAGATGAGATGTAAATGTTATGATTTCCATCAAGCAATAAAATCACCAAAGAATGCCTGGATGGCATAACAAGAGTACATACCCACATACCCAGGGGCATAACCACCACACACACACATACATACACAAACAATCACACACACACACACACACATACACACACACACACACACACACACACACACACACACATACACACACACACACACAATCAACCCCTCCCATTGAACCTACATGATGTCGTGGGGCAGGAGGTGTTGTGTCAGTCACCACATCACTTTCATGGTCATGTTTGTCCTTGGCAATTGGATTGGCCACGTTCATTCTCGGGGTGTACGCAGTGTGCCCAGACACCCTAGGGGCCAGGAGCTCACACACCTTCTTCAGCTTCTGCTCTACCCCTTCAGTGAGGCTCTCGTTAAGGAGGAGGTCTCCTATCATCCCACTGGCCTCTGTGATCTCCACGTCGTACAACTGGTTGAGAGAAGCACACAACCAGATAAAGGTGACGGCAAGCGTACAGGTAAGCCTACCAACAAGCCCCTCACCCTTTCTCCCTAACAATACCACCACACCGTAATCAATACCACCACACCTCCACTCCTATCCCCACACACCTCCATCCATCCCCACACCCTCCACTCCCATCCACATACCTCCGCTCCCATCCCCACACCTCCACCATCCCCACACCTCCACCATCCCCACACCTCCACCATCCCCACACCTCCACCATCCCCACACCTCCACCATCCCCACACCTCCACCATCCCTACACCTCCACTCCCATCCAGACCTCTGCTCCCACACCACCCCCACACCTCCCGTCCACCCATCCCCACACTTCCACTCATCCCACACACCTCCACTCATCCCCACACCTCCACCCACCCCCACACTTCCACTCATCCCTACACCTCCACTCCATCCCACACACCTCCATTCCATCCCCACACCTCCACCCACCCCCACATACCTCCACCATTCACATACTTCCACTCATCCCCACACACCTCCACTCCATCCCCACACACCTCCACCCATCCCCACACACCTCCACTCATCCCCACACACCTCCACTCCATACATACATACACTGTACATACACACCTCCACTCCATCCCCACACCTCCACTCCATCCCCACACACCTCCACTCCATCCAAACACCTCCACTCCATCCCCACACACCTCCACTCCATCCCCACACACCTCCACTCCATCCAAACACCTCCACTCCATCCCCACACACCTCCACCCACCCCCACACCTCCACTCATCTCCACACACCTCCACTCCATCCCCACACACCTCCACTCCATCCAAACACCTCCACTCCATCCCCACCTCCACTCCATCCCCACACACCTCCACTCCATCCCCACACACCTCCACTCCATCCAAACACCTCCACTCCATCCCCACCTCCACTCCATCCCCACACACCTCCACTCCATCCAAACACCTCCACTCCATCCCCACCTCCACTCCATCCCCACACACCTCCACTCCATCCCCACCTCCACTCCATCCCCACACACCTCCACTCCATCCCCACACCTCCACTCCATCCCCACACCTCCACTCCATCCAAACACCTCCACTCCATCCCCACACAAAAGAACTCCAGTTTACAGTTTCTGCAGACAATGGCATGCACTTCCTTCCAAGGAGAAGCAAACTTGATAACGAAGATATGATTCAATTAAGTGAAGAATAGATAATTGCCACAGCAACAAACTCTAACTTCCTAGCCTGCATGTTCTATAAAGTGTAATGGCGATTTCAAGTAGTTACTATGACAAACCTGCACAACAACCACACCCAACATACACACACATTACATACATACATACATACATACATACATACATACATACATACATACATACATACATACATACATACATACATACATACATACATACATACATACACATACATACATACACACACACACATACATACATACACACACACTACGCACACTCCAACTAAACATCTCCACTGGTTCACTTCAACTGCTCGGCACAATCAAATGCAGCTGTCATACGTTGTGTAAAGCCATCTACTCAGAATGGGGTGAGTTTAAATTTAAAAAACCACATTGACCCTACTTTACGAAAAGTGTAGTGAGATGCTACAAGCTGTCCTGTGTTCTGGTAAGCGTACAAACATACACAGGCCCCCCCCCTGCTTTACAGGTATCAGCCAGAAGGGTGTGGTCAGAAGGGAGATGTACATGATATGAGCTTAGAAGAGATGTGGTGACTTAGTTCAGACCAAACACAGTCACATTACTAGGAATTTATTCTGCTTATGTAAACACTCCTCCACTATATGAAATGAGACATGCTCAGCCAGCCACATGACAAAAGCCTTGTGTGTGTGTGAAGCATGTAACCACTATAGCCATATCTAACACAAAGCATACTACACTCTCTTATTAATCTTTTAATCATCCCTGCACTCCTATGAACACCAACACACACACACACACACACACACACACACATATATACACACACCACAGAAACATATATATACACACACACACACAGATACATATATACACACACACAGACACGCACATATATACACACACAAACCACAGACATACACACACACACACACACACAGACACACACACTTGTAGTGGAAAAACGAGGTGACGATACAATAACTCCCGTAACCAGGGCAACCTTTGCAGTCAGCATGATTGCTTGCAAAGGTAAAGTGTGTCATAAGTTCCTAACGATGACTGTCCCAACACACACAACCATCCATATCTACACGCTAGCCTTTCCCTTTCATCACAGAATATCTCACTTCCTGCTTTCTTTCCAATTACGTACACCATGCGCTAAGAACACAACCCGATCAGTGCAGCAAAGCCATACCCCATTAATAGTACATGAATAATGGGACTGTCACCAGTTAGTGTCTATCATAGCCTAAGTCATTATACTAAATCTAGCAATTACCATGCTCCATATAGGCAAAGCCTTTTGAGCCAGATACAACATCAGCAAATGGAAAAGTTAATAACATGGAATGTTTGATGGAATTGGGTCTTTAAATTGCTGTTTGGCTGTTAAAAATGCGAGTGGAGTTTTAAAAGGTCCACCAATTTATGCCAAGCTATGTGAGCCCACATGAACAGAAGTAGGCTTTCTAAAGGAACACGTGTGAGTATTCCAATAACACATAACACATCTTGGCAGCGTTTCTCTAGCCTTTCGTATTGCAGGCTGTTTTAGGTCAACCATGTCTCAGATACCATTATATAATAATTGTTTTTTACTCCATGTACAAGCAAAATTAACTTGGAGGGTGGAGCTCCGGGTGGGGTGGAGGGTGGGAGCTCCTGGTGGAGTGGAGGATGGAGCTCCGGGTGGAGTGGAGGGAGGAGCTCCAGGTGGGGTGAAGGGTGGAGCTCAGGGTGGGGTGGAGGGTGGAGCTCTGGGTGGGGTGGAGGGTGGAGCTCTGGGTGGGGCCCCGCCCCTTCCACAACCTTCGGAACCTCCTGCTGATTAATGAAGTAATACACCACCATCCTCCCGCATCCCTCACACCCCCTAGTGTCAGTCACCCCTACAACTCCCATACACCGTATGTAACTGCATAGCCAACAGTGTATAGGTGTAACTCTGCACAGCCAACAGTGTATAGGTGTAACTGCATAGCCAACAGTGTAAAGGTGTAACTCTGCACAGCCAACAGTGTATAGGTGTAACTGCATAGCCAACAGTGTATAGGTGTAACTCTGCACAGCCAACAGTGTATAGGTGTAACTGCATAGCCAACAGTGTATAGGTGTAACTGCATAGCCAACGGTGTAAAGGTGTAACTGCATAGCCAACAGTGTATAGGTGTAACTCTGCACAGCCAACAGTGTATAGGTGTAACTGCATAGCCAACAGTGTATAGGTGTAACTGCATAGCCAACGGTGTATAGGTGTAACTGCATAGCCAACAGTGTATAGGTGTAACTCTGCACAGCCAACAGTGTATAGGTGTAACTGCATAGCCAACGGTGTATAGGTGTAACTGCATAGCCAACAGTGTATAGGTGTAACTGCATAGCCAACAGTGTATAGGTGTAACTGCATAGCCAACAGTGTATAGGTGTAACTGCACAGCCAACAGTGTATAGGTGTAACTGCATAGCCAACAGTGTAAAGGTGTAACTGCATAGCCAACAGTGTAAAGGTGTAACTGCATAGCCAACAGTGTATAGGTGTAACTGCATAGCCAACAGTGTATAGGTGTAACTGCATAGCCAACAGTGTAAAGGTGTAACTGCATAGCCAACGGTGTATAGGTGTAACTGCATAGCCAACGGTGTATAGGTGTAACTGCATAGCCAACAGTGTATAGGTGTAACTGCATAGCCAACAGTGTAAAGGTGTAACTGCATAGCCAACAGTGTATAGGTGTAACTGCATAGCCAACGGTGTATAACAACTGTGCATACCTAATGTTGATAGTGCTGTTGGAATTACGTGTCACATACCAGCACCCTCACAGAATGCTGATACAGAAGAACATCAGACAGACAGGTATAAACACACCACTAGCACAGCCTGTAACTCCTTTCCACACACACACTACCAGCTACATCTCACTCCTACTATATTAGTAGGATCACCATTAACCGTGATCTATAAGACTGGCATTGTGTGTGTGTGTGTGTGCGTGTGTGTGTGTGTGTGTGTGTGTGTGTGTGTGTGTGTGTGTGTGTGTGTGTGTGTGTGTGTGAGCAAGTTTGTAGTGTTACCAATGTTACATTCATATCCACACAATAAAACCTTAGGTACGTGAATCTACAACACACCACACACACAAGCGCGCGCGCTAAAGGTGGTGGTGGGGGGGGGGGGGGGGGGGGGGGGGGGGGGGGGGGGATTTACTCAGACCTTATACTCACCATACTTCCAGTGGAGGAAATAGAATGGCGTCCGGGACGAAGGCTCTGGGTGGAGCTGTCACCGTCGAGCGAACCAGAAGCGACAGAGATCTTGCGCCCCGGGGTGTTGGACAAATATCTCGCGCTGCTGACACTCGACCTGTCCCTGGACGGATGGAGGGCCTGCAGCGGAGCGGGCCGGCCGAACGAGAGGAGACCGAACTGCTTGTCAGTCTGGCACAGCGTCAGACCCGCGAGGGCGCTCACGTAGACCAGCTGGGGGAGAAGGACGGAAGGGAGGACCCGGTCGAAGAGGCAGTTGGCGCTGAAGTTGAGGGTCACAGCGAGGCCCACGAAGGTGATTGACTCGCGGGCAAACACGGCACCTATACCGCCTCCCCTCCGTCCGACCTGGGACACTGCCACGAGTAGTGACGTCGCCAATAGCAGGAAATAGGTCGCCTGGCCTGCAAGGTACTGGGCAGGGGCGAAGCCCGTGTGCCGAGTTATCAACAGCGCGACCAAGTCAAGGAGAGTACAAAGCCCATAGAGGGCGAGTGTCCGCTTTACACCGAGGTCACAGTTCGCCTGGTTCTGGGTCCTCCTCCACCAAATGAACAGCCCACAGCTTATGGCGAACACTGCTGTGTACAAAAGCACGAATCCGAAGAGATGGAAAAGAGATAACAGCCCGCTGTATCCGACGAGGTTGAACAACATCCCCGTCGATACCAGCACCACTACGGTCGCTTGTGCGACCAGGTTCCCGAAACGAAGCGCTTCTGGACTCAGGGTCCTTCCATGCACTCCCTTATCGTGGGTAACACCGCTTTCGGTCGACGAAATAGTGTTGTCGACGCGTACAGTTGGGCCCCTAGACGTGTGTTGGACCACCGGGGCATCCAATACACGACTGTAGCGTCGCTGCTGCAGTATAGTCCCGCTTACTCTCCTCTCCGGAGTCAACAGGCTCATCTCTGATCTGCTCCGTTGAAAAACAATATTCTTAACACCTATTATTGTACGGATATTACGCATGCGCATTATCCATCGTATGTGGGGGGAGGGGGGGGGGGGTCTAGATGTACAATTTAGGTGATGGCAGAGATAATATCTCTGGTGATGGTACCCTTACACCCGGACGTACTTTCCACATCTCTAGAAGCCTAGGCGACAAGTCACTGAATCCTGCACGTTTTTTTAAATTTTTTTAAAGTGCCAGAGAGGAACTGATTTCCTTGATTTCACTACGTGAGGCGGGATGTTCAGCCATTCACGGGGTTTTCATCAGAATTCGTATCACTCCCCCATCAAACACACACACACACAACACACACGCCACGCCACACACACACACACACACACACACACACACACAACACACACACACACACGCACGCACGCACGCACGCACACACACATACATGCACACACACACGCACACACACACACACACACACACACACACACACACACACACACACACACAATCCTATGTGTGCAAATAATAAGTCGGGAACTAAAAAAAGAAGCCAAAAATGAATACTACGTGAGCCAAAAATGAATACTACGTGATGATAATAATTGAAGGGTTTACAAACATTACATGCCCGGTATGTACTTTTAGCTTCTATAACTTTTATAATTAGTGCAATAATGGTTTTACATATTGTATTTCCGGATAACTTTATTGTACATGTAATTTGTTTTACATCTCGAAGTTCCACTCGTTTAAAATTACCATGCCAATTCGATTCCGGTCCATTGATCAGCAAGTGTTTAGCAACCAATTTACCCTTCACCAGACCACCTTTTGTTTTCAGGAAGCCCCCAACCCCGGTCCGACATGAAAATTAATGGAGGGAGGGACGGAAGAGTTGCCGTGTCGATTTTAGGGGTATGGGGAGAGATGTAGCATGCGTTTATGCAGAATTCAAGATAGAGGGAAAGCGCTGAACTTTTTAAAATCCGAACACCGATGTAGTGCATATTATAATCATAACCATAATTTATTGCTCGCTGCGATCATAACCCACTTGACGTCACGTTGGGATGTCGGGCCTTTAATTAGAATATAAAGCCCCTCAGCCATGCGCATGCGTAGCTCACACGTGATTCGAACGAAATTCCACCCCTCATTTTACAAAAATAAAAATACAGTGAGAAATATGGCTGCTGGCGGATACACGGCCTATCCAGGTTATCCTGGATACTACTCGCGTCCACCCTCTGCCGAATACCCTCGCGATCAAGCGGCGGGTGCCTATCACCTCGTAAATCCTGAGTACAACGAGCGATATTACGGTGCGCACGGATACGAAGGGCAGAGGGCTGGCGTCGTGAACACCTACGACCAACCCGAAGCAAAAAGGCGCAAAGTAGACGGAGTCACGATTTGTGTTGACTACGTGCGCGGGTTCTGCGTTAAGGGGAACCGTTGCCCCAAACCCCACGTTGATTACGTCGAGAGCATAGACGAGAGAGAGGTATTAGCAAAAGTGAAGTTCTGCCACGACTATCAAAACAAAGGGGTGTGCGTGCGCAAGGACTGTAAGTTTCTTCACGTGACACGGCGGGAAGAGGATGAGTTTCTGCTAACGGGTACTATACCTAAAAGCGTCTTCGATCGAATGCGGGAATGGACGCAGAATCAACAGACGAGTGATATTAACTATGAGTTCGATCCCAACGCTGTGCCCGGTGGTGGATATAGTTCAAATTCTGCGTACATTACAGGGGGTTTCCCGACAGCCGGTCGCGGTCGTGCGGACAGCGGCGCCGGTATTGGTGTTGGTGCATATCAGCGGAAACCGATGCCGCCTCGGCGGCCCAGTGTGCCCCTGGCCGGAGCCTCCGGTGTAACTGGTACGTATGGCGCTGGTGTGACCCATCCGAGCAGTCAGCCTGTCACGTACAGCAACTTTTGCATCGATTTTTTGAAGGGGACTTGCGTCAAGGGAGTGAATTGTACCTTGCGACACCTTGAGGTCGTTGATAGCCTTGAAGACAGGGAAGGCATTGTGAAATCCATCTTCTGTCATGACTTCCAAAACAAACGGTGCCCTCGTCATTTTTGTAAATACATACATGCGACCCGGGTGGAGGAAACATTTTTCCTCGACAATGGGTTCTTTCCCCCAACGCTCAACGAGAAGAACCATGATAAGATGTTCTTTTCCGACATATGCATTGACCACCTCCGTAATCAGTGCATTCGTGGGCAGTCCTGCCAGTTCAAGCATGTCAACTTTGTCGACTCACACCAGGAACGCGTTACCCTGAGTCGCTCCATCTTTTGTCACGACTTTCAGGAGAGCACGTGCAAGCGACCTAATTGCAAGCTAGTGCACACGGGAAAGGCAGACGAGCAGTACTTCCTCCGTACGGGGACCCTCCCTGATCCTCTGCGGATCCCTCCTGCTGAGGGCGAGAGCAAGGTCGATGTCAGCCACCTCGTTGGAAATGTGTGTCGGGAGTTCATCAAGAACCAGTGCACTAGAGGTGCCACCTGCCGATACTACCACCCCACCCCTGAGGAAATCCAGGCCCTGGTCACCCAGCAGCAGAGCCCGGAAGGAGGAAAGGCAGCAGAGTCCGTATCTGGCAAGCCTACTATTGAAGCACTCATGGCGGAGAATGAGGAGCTGAAGAAGAGGATTGAGCAGATGGAGCGCCTTCTTGCCGACGCTTGTCACTGCATCACCCTGGCCGTGGGAGACCAGAACCCCACTGTTGCCTCTCTGATGAAGGCCATTGGTGACCTTGCTCCTACATCTTCGCTAGCAAACCACGAGGCATTGGAGAACAACAAGACAGATGGTGATGCACAGTGAATGACTTTGGGTCGTTCACTTTAGCTTGTTAGATAGTTAGGGTTTGTTTTAAGAGAGAATGACACCTGTTTCCTTCCACTTTCTCCCCTTGTACTTTATTGGCTTTGGATCACTATCTTAAAAAAGAAAGAGAAATTTAGACTCTTAGTGAACTATATATAATCTAGTTCTTTTGAAATAGTTTGTGTGAACAGTAATTTCTATTTTAGTACTTATTTGTTGGTTCATATATTATGCAATGGGGGGGGGAAGCTAACTAAATCCAACTAGATTAAAGATTTTTGAATGTGGTGTCCTACATTGGTTTCAAAAAATGTTTATTAAAAGAAAGAAGTACTGGTATGAGATACATACCTAAAGTATGCACTGTCCTGATCCAAGGTATCATCCTGTGCATAACAAAATTGGCCACAGACATAAATACCAGGCTGTTTTATATAATACAGTATACAATTGTCACAAAACCATTCTAATTACAGCACACTTCACCACTACATGCACAGACAATACAGGCTTCTTTTGTAGTGAATAAAAAAAAAGGAACATAGCGTGCAAGTTCAATAGTCTTTAGGGATTCTGTGTCTTATGCACCTCTTGGTCATAGTTCAAGCATGCCTTCTGTGCTTCTGCTCTGTGAAAGGAATACAGGAATTATTGCAATACCTTGTGTACAAGGGAGGGTGAGGAGGGTACATGCTGTTGTGCAGTACCTTATCTTTTCTAACTTCCCGCTGTCGGTGTGGTTTGCTGTAGCATCTCCTTTGGACAGCAGCCCTTGTTTGGACAAGAATCTTTGGGGGAGGAGGGGAGGAGGGAATTCAAGTATGCCACTCTCCTATAGCTAATCTCACCACAAAAATATGGCATCCACCTATAAATATGGCCACTACCATCCACCTATAAATATGGCCACTACCATCCACCTATAAATATGGCCACTACCATCCACCTATAAATATGGCCACTACCATCCATCCTATAAATATGGCCACTACCATCCACCTATAAATATGGCCACTACCATACATCCTATAAATATGGCCACTACCATCCACCTATAAATATGGCCACCACTACAATCCATCCTATAAATATGGCCAGTACCATACATCCTATAAACATGGCCACTACCATCCATCCTATAAATATGGCCATTCTTGCATGGTTATAACCTTCACTGTCTCACTTTCCCTTTAATCTACCAACCTAATTTTCAGCAACAAATTCACCAACTGACTTACTCAAAGTTTTCTGAGAGGCTATCGTCATCCTCAGTGACTTCTGATCCGTTGTTCTCCGTGTGGGTAGCCGGTGTGGTCTGGACGGTAGCAGCAGGTTCACTAAGCACCTCATGGCGTAACAGGTTCACTGTTTCACTCGACTCAGTTGATGCTTTTTGACTGCCTGCAACCTTCACATCCAAATACAGCAAGGGCGGCTTAGATGAAACAGCACATACAGTGTACACACACACACACACACACACACACACACACACACACACATACACACACACACAATGCTCAGATGCTCAGATGCTCATATGAGCTCACATATACATGTACCATGTTTATACATGTGCACAGTGTGCATGGCATTACCTCCACTGTGGACGAAGGAGAGTTTGGCACAAGTGGCAACTCCTGAGAATCAGTGGATGTATTCAGTGTGTAACTGCCATCAATGCGTCTGAAGAGGAAAAGGTGTTGTCAATGAACCTGTGGAAACCCCTGCTGCTATGACTACACTGATTCAAAACAAGGCATTCATCAAATCTATCAGAACACCTCCCCAAGTGGATGCATTCAGTGTGTAACTGTGTCTACACAAATAGAATGTTTACACAAATAGAATGTCGTTGTACATATGCAGGGAACTACTTCATAGCCCCTTTGATCCTCCCCTCCCCTCCCTCAAACAAAGCAGTGGTACAAACACAACACAGGGGCACTAAAGACTGAGGTCTACACTGGGGTCCTCAGTACATAGACTGGAGTACACTGGGGTCCTCAGTACATGGACTGGAGTACACTGGGGTCCTCAGTACATAGACTGGAGTACACTGGGGTCCTTAGTACATGGACTGGAGTACACTGGGGTCCTCAGTACATGGACTGGAGTACACTGGGGTCCTCAGTACATGGACTGGAGTACACTGGGGTCCTCAGTACATAGACTGGAGTACACTGGAGTCCTCAGTACATAGACTGGAGTACACTGGGGTCCTCAGTACATGGACTGGAGTACACTGGGGTCCTCAGTACATGGACTGGAGCCTCGCCTCTTTTCATTAGGGCCTCAGGCTAGAGTCATAGCTATGTTGGTCCGGCCAGGGACTGCCCCGGTAACTATCCTCGCGGGGATAGGGATAACACCCTAACTAGGGTGGTAAGCCATACCATAGGACCGACGTAGTCGGTCCTATATATCCGAGGATATCCCTGGGGCACTGGTATCACGGAGGCGCCCGTGTGATATGGCGCAAAGCACTGAGAGCCTCAGGGTAGATAGACTGAGTTGGGGTTGAACCAACTACTTTGTTGTTATGAGCAACATGCTTTACCTAATAAGCTATCAGCCTAATCGAGGCATAGCTGTTCTATAGACCGACGGGGATAGGGATACCACCCTAACTAGGGTGGTAAGCCATACCATAGGACGAACATAGTCGGTCCTACATATCCCTGCCGGTCCGATGCTGAGTCCCTATTCACATACTATAACAGCCAGCAGGCTCTCCAATAAGAGTTCTATGTATATTCATCTAATAACAAAAGCTACAGTGTTATGAGCACATATCACACATGCCACAATACTATGACATCAACCCCCTCCAGCACCTATTAAAACCGTTCTTGCCCCCCTCGGCTAGTTGTCACGCATACCTTTCATCATCAGAATCAGAACTGTTGTTTTCATCACTGCTGTCTGAATTCTCCTCGAGGTTAAGTCGAACGTTCACGCTCCCCACATCCAGCGGAGCACTGTCATCGTCACCACCCGATAAACTGCTGCATTACGGAGAATAGCATGTGGTTATTCTGATATACGGGCCTGCATGTAATACACAAATCATTCCACACCCACTATTTCCTATCCTTACCGATATCCAGTTGTGTCTCTCTCTCTGTCGCTAGGTAGAGCGTCGAGGTCCTGAACTACAGTTCTGGAGAAGGAAAAAAAAAGACCTCACCACGTGATAACAGCAAATGAAATTGCCTGGAGATGCACCACCAACTGCCTCCCCCCCCCCACACCCATTCTCCCTACCAATGGCTCTATTAACAGTTCCCCACACATACACATCATTCCGAGGTGAGGGGAAAGTGCTGAAGTCGGCCCAGCCACCTCCACCAGGACTCTGCATACTGCTAACCACTACCGGCGCCTCCTTCGTCCAATCAGTGAAGCCACCACTGGTGTCCACGGGTCTTACTCCTGTGAGATCTTCGTCCGTGGCTGTTTCCGTGGGCCTGACACCTGTGAGGCCCCCATCTGGGGTGACCTCTGATTGGCATGAAATAACTTGTAAACAAAAATGGGATTTTCTTAAATGGTTGTGTGCTCAAACACGCTTTCTAGTAGCATCCAGCTTTAACACTCGTAAGAGCCTCAAATTAACATGCATAGCGAGAGAATTAAAATTAAAAAAACAAACCCGATGGTGAAATAAAAATTGTTTACACCTAATTCACAATATGAAAGCTTTAGGGAAAAAAAGTAACAGAATTAATAAAAGCAGCTGATCAGATATTTGGTTGTGCACTATTTTGTTGAGGCACACACCTTGGCATTTGCCAGGTGAGTTTGATGTTGAGGTTGTTGTTGTTGGGTTGAATCAATAAGGCTTAAACCCTTTTTACATTCTTGGACTAAATAGTCAAGTCTATGGCACTACCTGTGCAGGTTGACAACACGACTACTAGCAACTCACCCATATTGGCGTTGATTTTTGCAGTTCCATCTTGAGATTTGGTTGGTGTACTTGCAATCTTTGACAGAGGATTGACCACAGGATCCTTATAGTACACAGAAGGATCTCTCTTCTTCTGTGGCTGTTCATCATCGTCACTGGAGCTAGCCAGTTCTTTTCGTCTTTCGAATTCTTCTTCATCGCTGCTCATGCTAATGGATTTGATGGTAACTTAACAACTAAATAATTACTAATGCTAAGTAATTATTAATCACAGGTTAGTGAATCCTACCTACTTCACAGTTTGGGTCAAACAGAACAAGTACACCACACCACTCTCTTTGGGTGGTTCACTTCAACTAAACTAACTAGCACAACAGCATGCTGGGGGAATACATGTAACCAATGTCCAATTCCACATTTTCTCTGCCAAAACACCAGTAACCTTCACCAATCCCCTCTTCACTATCTACACCTTTTCCCATGTACCTCTGTTGGTCAACAGCAGAGACATAAGAAACCTCCTTAGTCCAGGTATTTGACTCCTGAAAACGTTTCAGATAATTTAAATGTTAAAACTATTTCACACACACACACACACCACACACACACACCACACACACACACACCACATCCACACACACACACACACCACATCCACACACACACCACACACCACAGGCTACACAACACACACAAATACATACTACACATGTGCACACACACCTCCTCATCACTTTCGGAATCATCAAACTGTTGTATCTTCATGGACCACGCTACCTCGAAGGAGGCAGAAGCAGCAGAGGGCTGCTCGTCTGCCTTCATCTCACACTTGAGGTCCATGAGGCGAGAGAAGGTGGGAGCAAAGGGTTCCTGCTGGGCAACTATCTCGTCCTCCACACCAAAATCCTCTACAAAGGTGTTCACGTACTTCGCATCCTGGTACTGTGAGAAAGCCTGTGTGTGTGTGTGTGTGGGTGTGTGTGTGTGTGCGTGTAGAACATATGTGTACAATGTGTGCATTTGTATCATACTATGACTATGCTTTACAACAATACGTGTACATGCATGTACAGACATCAAACCTTTTCTAATTCGTTGTCTGGTTGCACATTGACTTGATCAAATTCATCATCACTATCGTCTACATTAGCCCCCACAGGACAATTTCCTCCCTGATAGAACAGAACATCTCAAATGATAGTTGCTCCATTACACACTTGCACTTATGTCCCCTTCTACAAATTGGTAGTACCTTAGCCACAACTTCAATAGTTGTTACAATACTTACAACTTTCTATAACCACTGAGCATGTGACGACTGCATGTGGTCATGGTCTAATGAACACCAATACCAGGTAATACCACAAGCATGAACTGGTTTACAACCAGTGCACCACTTTTTTTTGAGGGATGGATTAAGATCAACACAAAATGACAAACACCACTCCAATGCTAACATACTGGAGTATGCATGTAAAACATACTAGATTTGTTTCATTTTTCTTGTTTTGGTCAGCCACTGGACCCTCGAGGAAGTCATTCCAACGGTTAAACATTTCCTTGCTCAGGGTGGCCCTTAGGAGATCTCGCAGTTGATCATCAGCATTCCCAGACACTGCTACGCTGTTTACTATCTTCAAGAGGTGGCCCATGTAACCCTGCCGAGCCTTGTTTGCACTGTGTGTTTTGTACATGTGCATGTGTGGAGTGTGTGTATGTGTTGAGTAAGAAATATGAGCTGTTGAAGATATTCGCCTGCCTTCAATTCGTGCATGTTCCTCCCTTCTTCACTAACCCTAATCCATACCTCCTCCCTCACTAAACCATCCATCCCTCCAATCCATACCTCCTCCCTCCCTACTAACCTTCCATCCCTCCAATCCATACCTCCTCCCTCACTAAACCATCCATCCCTTCAATCCATACCTCCTCCCTCACTAAACCATCCACCCCTTCAATCCATACCTCCTCCCTCCCTACTAACCTTCCATCCCTCCAATCCATACCTCCTCCCTCACTAACCCTTCCATCCCTTCAATCCATACCTCCTCCCTCACTAAACCTCCTCCCTCACTAAACCATCCATCTCTTCAATCCATACCTCCCTCACTAAACCATCCATCTCTTCAATCCATACCTCCCTCACTAAACCTTCCATCCTCCCATCCATTCCTCCTCCCTCACTAAACCTTCCATCCTTCCATCCCATCAATCCATACCTCCCTCCCTACTAAACCTTCCATCCTTCCATCCCATCAATCCATACCTCCCTCCCTACTAAACCTTCCATCCCATCAATCCACACCTCCTCCCTCACTAACCCTTCCATCCCATCCCCATCAATCGATACCTCCCTCCCTCACTAACCCTTCCATCCCATCCCCATCAATCGATACCTCCCTCCCTACTAACCCTTCCATCCCATCAATCCATACCTCCCTCCCTACTAACCCTCCCCCACTTCATCATATACATTCCTCCCAGCCTTTCACAAAGGCATGTGTGTCAATTAGGTTGCTCTAAGAATAAACACAGCAGTCACTTGTCAATACATCACATGTGACAAGGAAAACTACCCTGCATAAACAAGTGGCATCTCTTTGGAACCCTAAAGAATTAATATTAAGTTTGCTCCAGCAGTAAATCCATAACTCTACCTGATTTTCCTACTTACATAAACCCAATGCCCACTGAACCTTCTTAGGCATAGATTCTAAACAGCACACACACACACACACACACACACACACACACACACACACACACACACACATACACACACACACACACACACACACACACACAAAAGTACTTTTGCTGCTGAACGATCCAACAGATGTTGTATAACAAACATATTCGCAAGAGTGGTGGAGATTAGGGCCTTATGGTGGGGCTGAAGGCCCTCAGGGTCACAGGGGTGAGGCTGAAGGCCCTCGGGGTCACAAGGGTGGGGCTGAAGGCCCTCAGGGTCAATACATGTGCAATGCATGTACATTTTGAGTGTGCTCTCCAAACAAATGTAATGTAAACATCTCCTAACCCAAAAAACCATCTCACACGATATAACAACCTTCCTAGCACACAGATCAATACAAAATAATGTGGAAGATTTATATATAATTAAGTACATGTACATGGTGGCGTCCTTACTTGTTCCTCTCAGCACCTTGCAGTATCTTCTCAACCAGCTGACAGTCTCTGAGTAACTACAGCAAAGAGAACGCTCCATAATGCAGGATGCTATGCATGTGTTCTTACCCACACAATAAAACCTGTTCATACTCCTGTGCCACAAGCACACCTACACACACAAATACCCAATGCATGCACACATGCACACAATACACCAACACATGCCCACAAGCATATGCACACAGATACAAGCATATACACACAGATACAAGCATATACAAACACCCAACACATGTACAAATGCACACAAGCATATACATACACCAACACATGTACACATGCAAACAAGCATACACAAACACCCAACACATGTACACATGCCATACACCAACACATGTACACATGCAAACAAGCATATACACACACCCAACACATGTACACATGCACACAAGCATATACATACACCCACATGCACACAAGCATATACACATCCAACACATGTACACATGCACACAAGCATATACACATCCAACACATGTACACATGCACACAAGCATATACACAAATACATGCATAGGCATGCACACAAGCATATACACACATACATGCACACACACACACACACATCCAACTCATGTACACATGCAAAAAAGCACATACACAAGCACACATATTCACGTACCCAACGCATGCACACACATATACACACACCCAAGCATGCACACACAATAGCAGTTATCTTACATGTTGTTTCAGCGAGATTGAATCAGCACCACTAGAAACGGCCACTGTAGATTGTAAGGCTGCACTAACACAGACCTCTACCTGCGTATGCAAGAAGTTGTTCCAAGGATAACTAAAAAAAAGGTTCTGTGGAGAGAACAAAAGATGTGTCACATTGGTGGGCAAACATTATCTGTAACAGATCCGAGACAAAAGACAAAAAAAAACACACACACACACACATACACACATCCTACAATTATCATCAAACCTCAATATTATTTAATTTAGGTCTAAGAAAAAAAAAAAAAAAAAAAAAAACAGAAATTCTCTTTAGTTGTAAATTACGTTGACCAATGCAATCTTTTTCAAAATATTCTCCTCTCCTTAACAAACTGCAAAAAAGACAACCACTCACTTAGCACTGTTCAGGGAATGAATACAGCGGGGAAAAATTATCTGAATTGACAATGTTGACTAGACACAACTGATTCCACCCAAAGCTACAATTACAACATAAGAGCAGGGGACAACAACAAATCAATGCTCTGCACAAACTTTAATGTACTATATAGTGGAAAACTTTCACAAATCGGAAAGACACAACGAGATAAACTTTTGTGGATATCTTTTTTGCACGGGTGTAATCATGAAAGTTTTCTTCCTCTAAAGTTTTTCCATTATAATAACCAAAGATAGAGAAACCTTTCTAAAAATCTTTGTGCCTATACTCATAGAATGGTTGTCTGGTCATCATGGAATGGCTCAAGGGGGGGGGGGGGGGGGGGTGGTGAAGGGTAAAGCAAGATGACCAATGTGGCACAGAGGAGAGGGGCTTCTCAGGGTTTATACTTCAAGCAGCGCTTACCAGAAGAACAGTGAATGTACCAAGGTGAATGATTTCCTTGACTATGTCGCTATCATTACACTGGAGTAGTGCTGCAAAGAGCCTGACTACTTGAAGTCTTGTGTTGCCTAGAGGAGGGATAAGGGTGCCCATCGTCGTCAACATAGGAGGGATCTAGGAGAGGAAGAAGGAAGGAAGGGGAGGTCTATCAATGGCCATCTCACTGCACTTTTTTTTACTCATCAATCAAATCTATTTACCAGCTGCAGATGGCACAGCATAACGCTAAATTACTATGGCATATTATTTTGGTATAACATGCTCCACTCCGGCATAAGAACACACGGTTCATGTGTGTACACATACACACACGAACTAAACTTACACTTGTCTTCGTAAGTAGACAATGGAAAGTCTGCAACCTTGGAGCCACAACATGTAACACATGTTCAATTGCTAGTGGAAGAAAACAACAATATGAAGATGAAAACATTGCAAGTGGACCCCCCCCAAAAAAGAAATAAAGGTCTACGAATTGATAGGAAGTGAATGAGAAGGAAAGGAATATTGAATGCAGTCAAAGCCACAATAGACACCCTCCCCAAATAGCCACTATCAATGCCCTCCCCCAAAGGCTCAAAGACTTACAGACAGTGTTCTCTAAAGAGGGGGGCTGCTCACTTCCTGGTGCAGGGAATGCATTGGTGAAGGTGGGGGATAAGGTGTTTACCGAACTGAGGGTGAAAAGCAGCAAGTGAATAACCACACACACACACACACACACACACACACAAACACATACACACACACCTTTTTTCTAATATGGTGAGGAGAACAGATATTCCATTGACAATACAAGTGTCTGCAGCCGTCTCAGTAGAAAACATGTTATTCAACATTGCCTGAATGATGTCACCACTGCAGAAGTGGTGGATACACGTAATAAAATGCACTCCTTTATCATACAGTATATGCACTCCTCTATTGGCCCATACAGTATATGCACTCCTCTATTGGCCCATACAGTATATGCACTCCTCTATTGGCCCATACAGTATATGCACTCCTCTATTGGGCCATATAGTATATGCACTCCTCTATTGGCCCATACAGTCTACTGGGCCATACAGTCTACTGGGCCATGCAGTATATATGCACACCTCTATTGGCCCATGATGGATACAGTATATGCACTCCTCTATTGGCCCATACAATCTACTGGGCCATACAGTATATATGCACACCTCTATTGGGCCATACAGTATATGCACTCCTCTATTAGGCCATACAGTCTACTGGGCCATACAGTCTACTGGGCCATACAGTATATATGCACACCTCTATTGGGCCATACAGTATATGCACTCCTCTATTGGGCCATACAGTCTACTGGGCCATACAGTATATATGCACTCCTCTATTGGGCCATACAGTCTATTGGGCCATACAGTCTACTGGGCCATACAGTCTACTGGGCCATACAGTCTACTGGGCCATACATACAACCATGTCTGCTGCGATTTATAAGTCCTTGTCTACAGGGTACAGTCATGGACCTGATGGTTACACAGCAGTCAATATGGCACACCTGTGGAAACTTGATATTTATACATGAAAATCATGTGAACAACATTGGCCCAGCAGTGTCACTTCGTGATACTACAGCAGTTGCATGATCCAATACAGCCTATACACAGTTATTTTACTACCATCATATTCGTTAATCAATTTTTGAAAGTTCAGGCTAAACAACTGGAACAGCACATTAATGCAATTGTGTTCAATTTAGTACTAGTATGTTATAACGTCAATCGGCCCGAGAGCTCTGTATGTTTTATTGGCATCTGCATAGCATTACACATGTATGCTCATGTGGGGGGCAACTAGCTGCATGTGTGTTCATGTGGGGGGGTCAACTAGCTGCATGTGTGTTCATGTGGGGGTCAACTAGCTGCATGTGTGTTCATGTGGGGGGCAACTAGCTGCATGTGTGTTCATGTGGGGGGCAACTAGCTGCATGGGTGTACATGAGACAATGGTGTCACACCTTTCTAACTTCTGCAGAAGAGGGGCTGCCACTGGTAGGATCTGTGCCGTCTCCCGGGACACTCTTATCATTTCACACAATGCCTGGGAGGCATTCACACAATGCTGGGAGGGAAGGGAGGGGGGGGGGGGGGGTTATAAATAATGGAGTATGGGGTAGCAAGGAAAGATATACATCATAAGGGCACAGCAAGCTCCACACATCTAGTTGTGTACAGAAAAAATAACAGACACAGTAGACTTTTGCTGTAGTCTAACACAAGGTAATTAGCCCACAAACCATTATCCAGACACATAATAAATATCTCAATCCACTTTGGAGCTACACAGGGTGTAATGTTTACTTACATCTGGTGGTGAAGATGGATGGATGAAGTCAATGAGCCTCTCAACTACGCCTTGATCTCTTAGCCACTGCAAATCAAATCAGAAAATTAAAGATGTGTGCAACCACCCAATTCATTGCATCCCATTCCACTCACCACTTAATCTCACCATCACCTCATGCACTCACCTCACCATCACCCCATGCACCCCAGCCCCCTCCACCGCAGCCACCTCCACCGCAGCCGCTTCCACCTCAGCCACCTCCACCCCAGCGAACTCCACCCCAGCCATCTCCACCCAACGTACCACTGCTAGGCCAAGCCTTGTTTGTTCACCTTCAGGCACTGCTACTAACTGCAATAAAAGGTCCATTATTGCAGATGTTCCCAAGTGTGAAAGAAATCGACTCAAAAAGTCTGTCCTGTTTTTTATGTAGCTGGCAATCTGAAAATAAAATAACCAAAATGTAAAAGCTTAGCACAAATGTACTACTTAGGAGTGTGTTAGTTGAAAATACGGGGTCCTGGGACTTGAGTAATGTGTGTAATAAGTGTGCATACATCCTGCATGAGATATACACATCACAGGACAAGGATGCAAGAGTGCAATATAACAGCATGCAATGGGTACTTCAGAACTAACCACTGCAGGTTTCTGTAGCAATAGCATGGTTATCACCTTGCTAACAAAACTGGAAGTAAGAGAAAGAAGGAGAGGAAGTGATGGGGAGGGGAAAGAAAGTGGGGGGGGAGGGGGGGTTGAGAGGAGAGTGAGATGGAAGGAGGGAAAAGGTGGTGCCAATTACTTCCACCAACTCCAATCATTTAGCAACCTACCTCCCAACAAGTGGATTGACGACACTTTTGAGGTCCAGGAAGGACCACAAAACCTGTAATAGCTTGTCGCTAGTAGACAGGGCTTCTACGATCGCATACACACCAAACGTTAGCAGCTCACAAGCCAAGTGAGGGTACCTGGATAATAGGAACAGAAAATACTCGACTTTCAATTCCGGTAACTCAACAGAAACAGCTATTATGTTTGGATCTAATAATCAACTGCAGTCCTACCCAGCTATACCCACAAACTGGAACCCCTATCAGAATGAGAACGAGAACCAACAACCAAGCTTATTAATACACATCACCTCCTTTACAACATTTTAGTAGACTCAAAATACTAACTTGAATCTGACTTTCTCATCCATACTGGCGGGAGGTTCTTGTGAAACAAGGTTAACCAGTTCTTCAAGGATTTCTGGTCTGGTCAAACTACAAGATGATTGTAGAATGACAGTTAGAATGACAGTTATACTATGCAGTCACCATGGGGTGCAACAGGGAATTGGGAAAATGGTAATGGGAATGGGGTAATGAGAATGGGACACTTACAAGTCGACCAGCTTCCTATTTTGTGTCTTGCACTCTTGAAGGACATCCCCCTCCTCCAGGATCTCATTAAGTGTAAGGTTCTGAGATACGTCACAGCCCACACACACACCAAGATCATCATCAATAATAACATGATCAATCACGAGTCCTTGTTCACATCTTGTGAACATACATGTACAATAATGGCAAAGCCCATCCACACAAAAGATTGGAGAATGGGAAAGAAATGAACGGCCAAAATATATAATAAATACTGAAAAGGCGGTATCTAAGCGTGGGTATGGGATCCAAGGTCATCACTACAACAGTGCATGCCTCTAACGCCTATTCCTCAGCAGGGAAGAGGGTGTGGTACACAAACCCTGCACAGCAATAAGCAAGCGTGCGTCCTTTAAGGGATCATATTTCCAAACATACACAAGAATGCAGCTGTCACTAATTGCCTAAAACATAATGGAAACATGGTTTGTAATTCAAACTGACTGTCCAAAAGAGGGGGAAAATCCTTTACATCATAATCATACACAACGTACCTCCTTGTCTAAGAGCGTATCTATGCTCGAAGGCTGCCGAAAACTTAGCTTCCAAAACATTCTGGCTTTTCACTCTTGAGCACAGGGTACTGGCGAAAAGGGGGGGGGGGGGGAAGAGAGGCGGTTACAGCAGGCAGAAAAGGCTGATGTGATAAGATGGCGGTCAGTTGTGTGTGTACTTACAGATGGGGAGCATGTATTCCCTCCCTCAACAAAGTCACACAACAATGTGCAAACAACAAAAAAAGTTTATATGCAATGACATCCCCAAGAAACGTCTTAGCAGCAGGGGTACATACCAACAGGCACACAACACAAACAAACAAAGCACTGGGTTTCTGTAAGCCCAGATTGGTTCATTTGTTGTGGCCTGCCCTGTGGCATTGCCACAGAGACGTGGCTGAACAAATCATGAAGCAAACAGTGTGCCAAACATGGGACGACTTCTGATGCCATTGGTGGTCTGCGCCAGCAACATGCCAACATGCCAAGTGGCCAAGTACAATTCTGACCACCAAAAGGGTGGCCAAAATGGTGGTGCGGGGTGAGGGTGCCATGGTCAGACATCAGGTACAACTCTACACACATATAACATTTACATGACAAAGACACACTAATGACTACCACAATACCTACACATAAATACACATACAGACCCTAAGTACATACACACACTTAGATAATCACACATACATGCATACATACATACATACATACATACATACATACATACATGCATACATACACATACGTACACAATCACCATGCACCTGTACATACAAATCCTGATACAAAAATACATGTACCGTACATGTATATGTATATACAAAAAAAAAAGCTACACCCACATACAAATCACACCAACAGCACTCCATAATAGGGTTGAATTCCACTACAGTGCACCAGCAATCCAAATGCGAAGCAAAGAGTTGGGTCTACAGCGCGGCACACATCAGCACAATAACTAAGACATACCCACTGGCCTTTAACAAGCAAACATCCACTGAATCTCTGCCAAACCCTTTCATC
Source organism: Eunapius fragilis (assembly GCA_963681505.1). NCBI lineage: Eukaryota > Metazoa > Porifera > Demospongiae > Spongillida > Spongillidae > Eunapius > Eunapius fragilis. Next base: position 4,976,366 of record OY811985.1, on the reverse strand, counting down.
ACCTAACCCTCTTATTACTCACATAAACAAACAAAACAAAACAAAAATCGATCAATTTAAAAATACCTTAGCCCTAGCAACACTTCTTGGCAGTCAGGGCCTATCTATGGTATCTAACTTAACATACATATCCTCCCAACTTCCAACTTGATAGCTTCACTAACATTAAGGTCACATGGACACACATGGACACACACACACACACATACACAAACACACGCAAGCATGCCTATGCTATGCAATGTTGAGCCCACACCCACAGCAACAAACAACGCGCGCTCACACACACACACACCAAACACACCATCCACTGTGTACGATACGCAAACGATGTAAAAATAGTTTCCTGTAGCTTTCGTGCTGGTTAAATCTCGCTTAGACATTTTGTTAATTACAGCAAACTCATAAACTGAGCAGAGCCTTCCACCTGTATGGTCTACACACACACACCATGGGCGATCATGGGCACCGGACAAAAGCAGTCAGAGGTACAAGCACCGCAAGGAAAGCTAGGTTGTGTGATTTTATTGAAGAATCTGTAAATTATTCGTTCACTCCGTACAGAAATGCCACGCACAAATCTTCCACAGACTGCTTAAAGTAGCGATACACCCGACACCCATACGGCGGCTGTAACTTCAAACTTACACGCACCACTACGTCAGCTTCGTCACAAATAAGTATTAAATCTGTGTCCGAATAGCACTGCCCGAACAGTCAGTAGAGAAACCAACACTACTTCTCGTCAACAAAAATTACTCGGTTGTTTTTTCGACACACTTAGCAGTCCGCCATACCTCCTCACGTGATCTTAAGTCGCAAGCATCACGTGACCTGCTAACCATACGCCCTCATCCACCACGCTATTTTGTTAAGTGCATCTGATCACCGTACCCAATTAGTTTTTTTGAGCCCTCCTACAAGTTCCTACCCATAAAGTGTGTGCATCGTTAGGTGCACATGGAGGGAATCGAAAGGAATCCGGGAACTGGCCTCGACATCGCTTGGGTAGAGCGCGCGCGAGTTAACCTTCCAGCCACGCAGACGCGAGCTGCCACGCTCAAGGCTAGACGCTCTATCAAGAAGGAGTGGCAGGCTGCGTGGCTCCTGCGGCTCGTGACCTGCATCGACCTCACCACCCTCGACGGAGACGACACCCCGAGCAACGTGGCCAGGCTGTGCCACAAGGCCAAGACCCCCGTCCGCCAGGACCTCGTCAAGGCCCTCGGCGTGGAGGACAAGGGCATCACCGTGGGAGCCGTCTGCGTCTATCCCTCGCGCGTGAAGGACGCCGTCAAAGCTCTTCGAGACGTCCACGGGGAGCGTATACCGGTAGCGTCCGTAGCGGCGGGTTTCCCCGCCGGACAGACTCCCATGGAGCAACGCCTCCAGGAGATCGCCCAGGCGGTGTCGTTCGGGGCCACGGAGATCGACATCGTCATCACCCGCACCCACGTGCTGACGGGTGACTGGAAGGCACTCTATGACGAGGTGAAGGCCTGCCGACAGGCGTGCGGCGACGCTCACCTCAAAACGATCCTGGCGACGGGTCAGCTCGGTACCCTCACCAACGTATACAAGGCTAGCCTCGTCTGCATGATGGCGGGCTCCGATTTCATCAAGACCTCGACGGGAAAGGAGGCGGTGAACGCGACCTTTCCGGTTGCCTTGGTGATGGTGAGGGCTATCCGAGACTACCTGCAGGTGACGGGGTACAAGGTCGGGTTTAAGCCCGCTGGCGGGATACGGACCTCCAAAGACGCCCTGTCTTGGATGTCGCTCATGAAGGAGGAGCTAGGGGACGACTGGACCAAGCCGAACCTGTTTCGCATTGGCGCAAGCGCCCTACTTGGCGACATTGAAAGACAGCTCTACCACCATGTGCACGGACGGTATGCTGCCATACACCAGATGCCTATGTCATAAAGAGGTGGGAAGGAGAGGGGGAGGGGAGATTGCTATATAATTTTGTTTCACTAGTTACTGTATCCCATCAGGTTTTTTTTTTTTTTGGGTCTTGTTATTTCCTATCCTTTACTCACGACAGAGATATGCCGGAGGCCTGAAAAGACGCATCAGTGTGCTTTTTTTTTGTGTGTACAAAGTAACTTGTACACAGACAAATATGTATCTGTGCATTCATGTCTATATTTTCTAAAGTGATTAATGTCATCTCTCTGTGGCTAATGCTAAGCCTTGTGGCAAAGAAGTATTTGCATATGTCAGCTGGTATGAATCAATTCATACCAGCTGAAACCAGAAAATTTAGTTGCCGTTGTTGTTCAAGCTACTGGTTATGGATCAAAATAAAGTTATTAGTCTGACCTGAATGTGATTGCCTAATGCACGATCCATTTTAGTACTGTCACAACTGAACATTGATCAGTTCAAAACATGCACGGTTCAGAAGTTACCAAAACAAAGACAAGCATCTGGTTTTTCAGTAAGACGACTCGCACAATTTACAACACAGGATAACTTATTACATTACTGTGGGCCTAGATCACGTGTCCTGCTGCTTCATGATAGCCAACATATGTGGATAGACCACTGTGGCTGCATCAAGACCCCATATGAAGTCCATGTGGTCATACTGGGGAATGACCATGTTAAGGATGGTCGTGTTGACTACCTTAGAGGTGAGCGCAGCAACATCTGTTGGGTCAGCCACCCAATCATTGCCACCAGAGAACAGTGCTGTGGGGACCTGCAGTTGGGTCAGGTTATAGTTTGGTGGTGTGGGCTGCGTAGCATGAAAGTACCAGGGCAAATGAAAGAGAGAAGAAGGGGTTAAATCAAAATCAAGGGAGGATGATGAGGGTTTTTGGTGGGGTGGGGGAAGGTGTTATTTGCGTTGCTTACCACACCATAATGTTCCATGTTAACATTGGGGGAGCCATAGTCGTACATGCAGAAGCAGCCTGAACGAATCATCTTAAAAACAGAAACACCTGACATCAGTTTGTGGCAAACAAGGTGATGTGTTTGCAAAGACTCAACAAGGAACACATCATATTAATAACCAAAGACTCAACAAGGAACACATTAATAACCAAAGACTCAACAAGGAACACATTAATAACCAAAGACTCAACAAGGAATGCATCATATAATAATAATAATAATAATAATAATAATTGCACAATAAACACGTAACAAATGGCATGTACATACATTAAAATGGTCCAATTTGCAAAGATAACAGTATGAAGGTAAACACACAAACACACATTTATAACCAAAGACTCAACAAGGAACACATCATATTAATAACCAAAGACTCAACAAGGAACACATCATATTAATAACCAAAGACTCAACAAGGAACACATCATATTAATAACCAAAGACTCAACAAGGAACACATCATATTAATAACCAAAGACTCAACAAGGAACACATCATATTAATAACCAAAAACTCTACGAGGAAAATATCATATTTTTTAATAGTATTAATAATAAAAGACTCACACATCATATATTAACTAACAGCCATGATATTAATAACCAAGTCTACATAAAGCTTCACCATGTACTATAGAACAATGGGGCATAGGATACAAGTAAATACTAACTCAAATCATAACATACCCCAAGTGAATGGTATATATCACCCCTCCCCCCCCCCCCCCCCCCCCCCCCCCCCCCCCCCCCCCCCCCCCCCTCCCCAATAGTAAAGTGATGAGCTATACAGATATAAGGGCAGCCAGAACATGCAGGTCCACTAGTGAACCCAAAAGGTCCAGTGTAGACCACACCCGGAGGGTTATTCAAACGTCGACAACAACATTCCAAAATTTAATCCAAAACCTAACCTGTGACCAGTGTGCAATGTTCTGTACTGAGGTGCCTGCAGGTGTGTGGGTCACATAAACTTCAAGCCTGGTCTGCAGGGGGGGGGGGGGGGGGGGGGGGGTTGGGCAAAGATGTTTGACATGGTGACACGCCCATCAATACCCCATCCATCCAATGTACAGTGTCATCAAACAAAACGATGATCTTACAATGTTGATATCGGATTGGTCAAACCCACAGATCAAGAAGAGGATGTCTTCACAAACATACTCCACACCAATCAGTGGACAAACAAAGGCTGTCAGGTAGTCCAGAAAGGATGCAGTTGGGAGGAACTCCCCTGTACCATCAAGGTTGATCAAAAACTGAAACCATAAAAGAGCAAGAACTTTATTACATTCACCACCCCACACATCCCTACAGTCCCCTCCCACATATACCCTTCCATACATATACCCTCCCCACACATCCCCCCTCATATATACCCTCCCACATATACCCTTCCATACATATACCCTCCCCACACATCCCCCCTCATATATACCCTCCCCCTCATATATACCCTCCCACATATACCCTGCCCACACATACCACCCTCCCACAAGTACCCTACCCACACATCCCCACACAACCCTCTTCACAATACCCTCCAATACATACCTCCCCGCACATACCTTCCCACATGTACCCCTCCCACACATATCCCCACACAAACCCTCCTCACACATACCCTCCCCCACATCCCTCCCACATAAAATTAATGAATTTTTTGACTCAGAAATCAGCATCTATTTGTAATGATACGTAACATCACCCCAACACACACACACACCATCACAGCTCCACCACCATCACCATAACATCATCATTGCACACATCACCAATACAGCCGTACAAGTGCCCACCCCACCCACCTCAAGTGCCCAGCCCCACCCATCTCGTGCCCAGCCCCACCCACCTCACCCACCTCAAGTGCCCACCTCACCCACCTCAAGTGCCCAGCCCCACCCACCGCGTGCCCAGCCCCACCCACCTCAAACTCCTTGTAGAACGGTGCAAAGTAATGCAGCGCTCCCTCAACGTGCTGCACAGTGGTAATGGGAGCCAGGGCAAAGAAGGCCTTCACCTTGGAGGCTAGGTCCACACTGGTTGAAAAGCCAGCAAAACCCATGATGGTTCCCTGGGAATGACCGACATAGAATACCTGAGACTGGCCGGTCACAGATAGGGTATAGTTGAGCATAGCGGGGAGATCCACTAATGAGTGTTCATCAAATCTGTGTAGGTGTGTTTACATGAGCACGATACATGTTTGAAAAAGAGTGATGGTGAGGGTGTGGAGGGAAAGAGTGATGGTGAGGGTGTGGAGGGAAAGAATGATGGTGAAGGTGTGGAGGAAAGAATGGTGAGGGTGTGAAGGGAAAGAGTGATGGTGAGGGTGTGGAGGGAAAGAATGATGGTGAGGGTGTGGAGGGAAAGAATGATGGTGAGGGTGTGGAGGGAAGGAGTGATGGTGAGGGTGTGGAGGGAAAGAAGGAAGGTGAGGGTGTGGAGGGGAAGAGTGATGGTGAGGGTGTGGAGGGAAAGAATGATGGTGAGGGTGTGGAGGGAAAGAATGAAGGTGAGGGTGTGGAGGGAAGGAGTGATGGTGAGGGTGTGGAGGGAAAGAAGGAAGGTGAGGGTGTGGAGGGAAAGAGTGATGGTGAGGGTGTGGAGGGAAAGAATGATGGTGAGGGTGTGGAGGGAAAGAATGATGGTGAGGGTGTGGAGGGAAGGAGTGATGGTGAGGGTGTGGAGGGAAAGAAGGAAGGTGAGGGTGTGGAGCGAAAGAATGATGGTGAGGGTGTGGAGGGAAAGAATGATGGTGAGAGTGTGGAGGGAAAGAATGATGGTGAGGGTGTGGAGGGAAGGAGTGATGGTGAGGGTGTGGAGGGAAGAATGATGGTGAGGGTGTGGAGGGAAGGAGTGATGGTGAGGGTGTGGAGCGAAAGAATGATAGTGAGCTTGTGGAGGGAAAGAAGGAAGGTGAGGGTGTGGAGGGAAAGAATGATGGTGAGGGTGTGGAGGGAAAGAATGATAGTGAGGGTGTGGAGGGAAGGAGTGATGGTGAGGGTGTGGAGGGAAAGAAGGAAGGTGAGGGTGTGGAGGGAAAGAATGATAGTGAGGGTGTGGAGGGAAAGAATGATGGTGAGGGTGTGGAGGGAAAGAAGAAAGGTGAGGGTGTGGAGGGAAAGAAGGAAGGTTGGATGTAGGAGGGGTAAAGTGGGAACGGGAAGTGTGGAACAGGAGATTAAAAAGCAGGAAGGGACAGGTTTTGAAGGAGGGAACACAGGGTGGGAAATGGGAACCAGGGAAGGTGAAGGGAGAGGAGAGGGAAGATGGAGGGAGAGGAGAGGGAAGGTGGAGGGAGAGGAGAGGGAAGGTGGAGGGAGAGGAGAGGGAAGGTGGAGGGAGAGGAGAGGGAAGGTGGAGGGAGAGGAGAGGGACGGTTGAGGGAGAGGAGAGGGAAGGTGGAGGGAGAGGAGAGGGAAGGTGGAGGGAGAGGAGAGGGAAGGTGGAAGGAGAGAGGGGTGGTGGGAAGGAGAGGGAGAGGAGAGGGATGGTGGAGGGAGACGAGAGGGATGGTGGAGGGAGGAGAGGGATGGTGGAGGGAGAGGAGAGGGATGGTGGTGGGAGGGAGAGGGAGAGGAGAGAGATGGTGGAGGGTGAGGAGAGGTATGGTGGAGGGAGACAAGAGAGATGGTGGAGGGAGGAGAGGGATGGTGGAGGGAGAGGAGAGGGATGGTGGGAGAGAGAGGAGAGGGATGGTGGAGGGAGAGGAGAGGGATGGGGGAGAGGAGAGGATGGTGGAGGGAGAGGAGAGGGATGGTGGAGGGAGAGGAGAGGGAAGGTGGAAGGAGAGAGGGGTGGTGGGAGGGAGAGGAGAGGGATGGTGGGAGGGAGAGGGTGGGTGGAAGAGGGAGGTGGGAGAGAGAGAGGGTGGGGATAGAGTTGGGGGGCTTGAGGACAGAACAGGCATAAAGTAATAGAGCCAGGCTTACGAGAATTGCCAAAATTCCTTCTGCTTTGGAGTGAGGGAGCTATGGTTACGTGAATACGTGTTGCCTCTGATGTTGCCTAGCCAAACGTCATAGCCAGCATCCGCTAATATGTAGCCCAGACTTTGATTGGCCAAGTTGATTATCCAGTCAGCACTGGAGCCAATTATCCCATGTTGCAGGAACACAACAGGTTTGTTACCCCTAACTATTGATAAATTTTATTAATCGAAATACAAATAAATCACATTAATAAACAAAAATGCACAAGGGACCACTAACAAAAATATCTGGAGATGAATCAGCCTATACGTAACATTTATAAATAACCTCATGCATCCACTTCCTTCAGCATACTTATTAAGATAATTTATGTTCAATAAAAAAGAAAACAGTTTTACATGAAATGCAAACTGATCATGAATGAAAAAGGCTCTCTTTAAATCAAGATATTGTTATCTATATTACGTAATTATTATAGCAGAGAAGGAGGAAAAAAAAAACTCAGGTGAGACGTGTGACAAGTTGCAGGGGTTTAAAGCGGTATTTAGGAATGGAGTTGAATAGGACTAGAGACTGGAGCGATCAAGTTGGTGTCAGGCGTATAGTTATGCAAATTAAAGCCAAGCTGCATGTACCTTCTTTGTGGTTAAGTCCATATGGAATCCTGTGAAGGCACAAAATATAGCCATCTGGCGTTGTAACATAGTGCTCCTCCGCTGGATAGCCCTTGGAGGTTATAAGCTGCATCTATTGTGTGTGTGCGTGTGTGCGCGCGTAGGTGTGTGTGTGTGTGTGCGTGTGTGTTTGTGTATGTGTGCGTGTGTGTGTGCACGCGCGCGCGTGCGTATGTATATGTACGTGTGTGCGTGTGTGTGTATGCGCGGGCGCGTCATTGTAACAGGGATTGGCGCTGTAGTGTCCTCCATCTTAAAACCCTAATACCAAACGCTACCGTCCCACATTCCTATCTACTCCGCAAACTCTACTTACCACGTCGCGGTGAGCATCGGGATCGTCTCTGTAAGCTAATGCCGCGGTGGCAAACAGCGACAATGCGATGGCCAAAGTTAATGTCCGTAGGTCCATAGAATGCAGCGCTAGTACGTGGGATACAATCACATGATGCAGTTACTTAAAAATTCGATCAGCATACTACTTGTATTCGAACAGCTTTAATAGTTATCAAAACAAAGGTATGGTCGTGGGAATACCAATTTTTTGCGATTTGAAGGAGAAGTAAAAAAGTAAGTAACCACTGAAAACTACGCAAGTGGTTCAAGTAAATGCACTATCGCAGCAAAATTTGGTAACGCCCGATTAGTAATGGCCACAGCAGCAGCCAATGCCACTTTGGGAAGCGCCCATACCTTGACCTCAAACATGGGTGTAGACAACACAACTGAAGGGCTAGTTTTAACCACTAATTTAATTTCAAGAGCTATTATCAGGACCTACGGTAGTAGGTCCTATGTAGGATTGGCGTGGTTTTCGATCGAGTATAATTTATTTGTGGGCCGGGCTTCTCGGGCCGGGTTCCTACGCATATGAACTCTGCAGCAAAATCATTCCGGTGATACTGGTGCCTCTACAGCTAGTGTGTGTCGGTCATGACCAGCCGTTTCATTCTGTTAACATCCTGCAACCCATGACAACGATCCAACTAGCCACGTCATTGAAATAGACGATTGAAGTGGCGTGTGGGCCGACAGTGAATTTGATTCTGTCAGTTACCTGATTGCAGAGTATGACGATTTGCTTAATCGACAAGCTACCTTCGTAATCCCAATGCCTTTAGTTTCCTTGGCGTCCTCGCTAGCCCAAATCGTCCTCGTTCCAAAAAGAAGATACGGCACGGCTAACAAACTTTTCTTTCAGCTTGGTATCAATGGCTCCACTTATGTGCTGGGACCATGAAAACATGTGGTAGGTTGTTTACTTTTATGATTGGCTGGAAGGCGCTTTTGAGAAGTATATAAAGTGTGATAGGAAGGCAGCACGACAATTCCTTGAATACTGGTTGATGATGTAAGGGTTAGAAATGCAGTACTTGGAATACAAGATTTGCTGACATAGGCAAAATTGGAAAAGTGAGAAGACTAGAGTGCATCTCCCGAGAATGCTTTTTACCATTACCGAAAAGATACATGCATTTTAAGACCATGATGCTACCCTGTAGCTGCATGTAGAAGCTCCTTACTAGCACCCACTGGTCCCACTTGCAAGTAAATAATTGCTCTTATTACTGGTTATTACAAACCTATGGTCATGGGATCCCTGTCAGAACAAGCAAGAATACACAATTTTTAATGAGAACTATAATAACTTGCAAGTCATTGGAGTATCTTCCATGCTGTATTAGCTTGACAACCTTTCTTTTTTGCGTTGGTAAATTCTGACATGATTTATTATCTTGGAATTAAGTGTGCATTATGTCTGGTGTACGTTATATGCTCTTGTTCACTAAGGCAAAAAAAGGTAAAGTGTGGTTGTCTCTCATAAGAAGAGCACATGATCAATGTCAACTGAAACCAATGTTTAAATTAAGTTGTACCTGAATGCATCCTTCTGTTCATATGTATAATCATTTAGGCAACATATTGTGGTAAATTATAATATTTGAATGCATCCTTCAATGTAAAGGTTTAATTTTACTGATTTCTTTAATTATATGTCTTGAATATCGTGGCTTGAATTTTATAATTATGATTAATTAACAATATTGCTGAACACATCCTACAATTGTGCTGCCCCTGTATAGAAACACGTAGTTATGGACATAAGAGTTTTTATCCCACTCTGTCAGTGTAGAGTTATTAATATCAACGTGTTACATTCGATTTAATTATATTGATACTTGAATTAACCAGCAGATGGCACATAAAAAACTCCCCAAGCAGAAAGTAAGATTGGTGGATTTAAAAATTAAAAAAAAGGGAAAATTAAAATTGACCTATATTCAGCACACTCAATATGTATAGCGTGTGAAGCAGGTAAGCTTTACATGGAAATGCCAATGGTATCTTCTTTTTTTCTTTGGCCTTGGTGAAACCCAGTACAAGTTGAGTTCCAGAGGCCTGAAGTGCTATATATATATATATATATATATACATGTGATACTGTCCACTATAGATGTGTAGTGAAATAGCAGTCCATCTGATCTCTAATTGAAGGGACTGAATATGACATGCAATGTGAAATAGTCTGGAAGTGTATTCGATCACATTTGACCATACATGCAGTCAAAGTATTGCCCAGGCATTGCAGTGATATATGTGGTCACTTTTCCTTTTATTTGGTTCCTGTATTCCTTGCATGCAGTATGCATCTACACTCTAAAGAATAGTATGAAAAAAAAAATTACCAAGTTGAATAGCAGGCACGGCCCATGCTATTGAAAGCGGTTTAAATACTCTAATTTTCTCCATTTCAGGTGTGTGCTGCTGTTTAAACACCTGTCATTGGCACAATGAGGGTGTGCGTGTGTGTATGAGGGGAGGGAGAAAACCAACCTTGCAAATTGCCTTCCACAAATTGAAAAGTGCTTTAGATCATGATCATTTCAAAGAAAAAAGACATAATAAATCATGATTTCATTTAGCGGGCTAACCAAGTAAACAGCATATTGTCCTGTATATTTTCATTAGCTTCCAATCAAAACATCAGATACCTATCCCTTATTTGCAAAGACATTTACAGATGTAGCAAAATATGAATATGCTGAGACTGCTTCCTGTAAGAAAATACCAAATAAAGACACACCCAGAAAATGAACAAGGAACCACAACACTACCTGTAAGGAAACAATAAACTATGGCAGTCATGAGAAGAATGAGTCAGACACCTCATTTACCCCCCAAACTGCATATAGATATGAGCTAAGTGCATTGTATACAACTACGTGTAACCAATATTGTGAAAATGAGCAAAAATGCATTGCACTATTTTTAATTGGTAATTTTACCTTGATAAGTACTTACACTTATAAGCACTAACAGTGTTATGCTGGTGGACATGTAATTAAATTTAAAAACATGCCACAGGCCAAAGATCAGGACATACTCACAATCCATTTGAGACACAGCTTTGATGAACAAATCAGAAATATATACCAACAATAACACAATAAACAGCACAAAACAAGACTGTACTCAAGTAAGTGAACGGGTTGCCTCAGCTCGGTGCAAGCAAGTGTGTACACCAACAAAGACACTCCAGCAAAGTACCTCCAAATGATGACCGCAACACAATAAATAGCACACCAAAATGAGAATAACACAAAAGTTATGACTTCTTCTTTCCTACAATGCCAGATGGCTTAGTGGTGGTGGAATAGGAACGTTTCTTAG
>OY811985.1:4952682-4960182 GCA_963681505.1 Eunapius fragilis | reverse complement strand
ACCATCTGGCGGCAGTTTCAGCATGGCGCCTGCCGTTTTCTCCGTATCTCATTAGTGCACAGAAAGACGACAAGACGAGAGCTCATTCAGTTTTGTTAGACGCAGCATGTAGTGCCGGGGCGACGACACAGTTACCTCAAACGGGTGGTTGGGTAGAGTAATTTTAGAAACAGAGGCTACCGAGGTGCTAATGGAGCGGCATAACATTTGCAGTGTGATGCGTTATCATATATTCTGTTCTCTTGTAAATTCGTTGTACACTTGCTGTGCGCGGTACGCGATGCGAATTTGCTCGTTGTACTGTCAGCGGGGCCAGAGCTCGGCTGTGCCGGTTGTAGCGACCTCAGCAGGGGGGAGAGGTCTGGTGTAAGGGAGGTGTATACCTTAGTGGCAGTCGGGATGGTTTGTACGCATTGGTTTAGCTTCAATCTTGCAGTTGGGCTTTTTATTTCGGTTGTCCTATAAGGGAACAGGGAAAGAATGGAAAAAGAGAAAGGGCCAGTGTGTGTGTGTTGTGTGTGTGTGCGTGTGTGTGTGTGTGTGTGTGTGTATGTATGTGTATGTGTGTATGTGTGTGTTGTGTGTGTATTATGTGAAGACATTGTGAGGCTTCTGTGATGCATTCTGAAGATTTATGGATTCTTTGAATGCGGAGGAAGAAGTGGAAGGCTAGGTGGAGATATGGGAGTGGGGTGCTAGGTGGAGAGATGGAGAGGGATGGTGGAGTGCTAAGGTGGAGAGATGGAGAAGGATGGTGGAGTGCTAAGGTGGAGAGATGGAGAAGGATGGTGGAGTGCTAAGGTGGAGAGATGGAGAAGGATGGTGAAGTGCTAAGTGGAGAGGGATGTGGAGTGCTAGGTGGAGGAGATGGGGCAGGAGATGGAAATGTGTTCTGCTTGACAAAAATCATTTATTGGATAAATCAGCCATGTTAGAGCTCCACCTTTCAATGCAGCATCTATAGTACTCTGAAAGTAAGAGTAGTGTTGGTGTGTGAGTGCATTGTGCAGGTAACACTATTGTGTAGCTGCATGTTCTCATAAACTTTGAACCTCCACAGCTGCGCACCCATACCTGTGCATATATGTGAGCACTGTGACCCTCCCCTCTGCCTACTCCAATCCCTATCATGGTTTAATCCCATTATGGTAATTGTATTGTGTCATGGTAGTGTCACTGTGTGTGTGTGTGTGTGTGTGTGTGTGTGTGTGTGTGTGTGTGTGTGTGTGTGTGTGTGTGTGTGCGTGCGTGTGCGGGTGCACGTGTGTGCTTATGTGTGTGTGTGTGCACAACTCGTGCAGTGTGTGTGGGTGTATATGTACGTGTGTGTGTGTTGTGTGTGTGTGTACACGCGCGTGCACACTATGCGTGTTTGTTCATACAACCATCCTCTATTCATTGTGTTCATGGCTCATTTGGCACATGGCTTTGCAGGTGGTTAATTGTCATAGCAACTAATTATTAAAGTTACTGTTTCAAACCTTTTGAGTAGTCACCTCTTGAGTGTTATGGCAACAGTTTGCAAAGGGTAGGTAGAAGGCCTGGTAGGTAGAAGGATGTATGTATACCCATGTATATACACGTGCTTGTGTGTTGTGTGCACAGGGTTGTTGCACATGCTTCTGTGGGTTTGTGATAAGGGTGATTGTGCTAGGATAACCCTTTCCATACTGTCCTTGACAGGCTTCCTCCTTAGAAAAGGTGAACCCATGATGGATGTGTGTGTGTGTGTGTGTGTGTGTGTGTGTGTGTGTGTGTGTGTGTGCACCGTGCATGTGCATGTGTGCGTAGTAATATGTACGTGTTAATTATGTATGCAGTAGAGCGTACATAAATGAGAGGAGTGTGCATATGGTGAAGCACGCGCACACAGGGGAGGTGTGCATTGGCGTGGGTGCTTGGTTCACTTCGCTCTATGATCTGAAATAGCGCACAGCATGCCCCTCCCACTGCACTACCCCCCCCCCCCCCCCCCCACCCTTTCAACTGCGCGCACCACATTCTCTGGGTAACAAACTAATTCTCTTTATATACTCTGAACTGTGTTTGCCTCACATCACATGTGACACACACGTACATGTTTTAACACAAATCTGCACACATGCACATGCACAAACACACATGTGCACATACGTACATGAACACACATATCACACACACACACACACACACACACACACACACACACACACACACACACACACACACACACACACACACCTACATTCACTCACAGCAAGCCATGACTGCCCAGCCTGCTATGCCTATCTCCATGGAGCGACACATACAACAGACCAATGAGCGTTTACAGGTGAGCCTACCCACTGCTGTTGAATGATTGCACTCATACTTGCCTGATGCTTTGAGACAACCTTGGATGTTGACCTTTCACCTTCGTTTTAGACAATGCGAGTGAGGTCACACTACAAACAGGATATACATAGCATTCATTGGTGTTAAGCTAATTTCCTGGCGCATGTATATTGTCATGAAGGGGGAGGGGCAGGTGGATGGTCTTGTTTTTTTAGTAGGAGCTGGTGTGTGTGTGGGAGGTGAGAGTTGTGGGAGAAAAGTGATAGGTGGGGGAGATAAGTGATAGGTGGGGGAGATAAGTGATAGGTGGGGAGATAAGTGATAGGTGGGGGAGATAAGTGATAGGTGGGGAGATAAGTGGTTGGGTGGAGATAAGTGATAGGTGGGGAGATAAGTGATAGGTGGGGAGATAAGTGGTTGGGTGGAGATAAGTGGTTGGGTGGAGATAAGTGGTTGGGTGGAGATAAGTGGTTGGGTGGAGATAAGAGGTTGGGTGGAGATAAGAGGTTGGGTGGAGATAAGAGGTTGGGTGGAGATAGGAGGTTGGGTGGAGATAAGAGGTTGGGTGGAGATAAGTGGTTGGGTGGAGATAAGAGGTTGGGTGGAGATAAGAGGTTGGGTGGAGATAAGAGGTAGGGAAATGAGAAAGTACTCAAAATGCCATTTAATATTCTCTCTCCTGAATGTGCTGTGTTGTGAATTGTCCTTGTTTGTTCTCCGTTCTCCTCTCACCTTCTGTTTCAACTTCCCCCCCACACATCATCATCATCTTTGCCCTCCCTCCCCACACCATCATCCATTCACCACAACACATTCTCATTCCTTCACTCTCTTCACAAACTCCCCTCCCTCCCTCCGTCCAAACTTCAACAGGTCATAAGACAGCAGTTGTACACGCCTAGGGCATTTGTGTTAGCTGCGCGCGAGCTTCTGGACTGGTGCAGTGACGTGCGTGCGTTCCAGCCGCAGTACGAGATGGGTCTCATGAGTTGCCTCCAGGTGGTGAGCCAGTGTGCGGCTTCTCCCGGCTTTGACCTCAACCTAGGTGTGTGGTTACCGCCATAGACACAACAGTAGTGTGCCACCAATGTGTAGACGGTGTGCGTTCACCTATGTGAGCTTACACTGTAGCTATTTACTGATTGGTTTTAGGAAAGGAGTGGGGGCATTGAAGTTTTATGTGTGTGCTTGCCACACAGTGAATGTACATAATTCGAAAATCAGGGGAGGGGTTGTTGTGGGGGAGTGGCTATGTGGTATTTCCCCTTATGTGCCACTGTTGTATGTGGTGGGTATGTGTGAATCAATGTAGTGTGTACTTTTTGATCTGTTTGTGTCATAGGGTACCGATTGTTAGCTGTCTGTTCCAATCATAGAGACAAGTTTTCTCCAAAGAGTGCTGGTAAGTGTGTGTATGTGTGTGTGTGTGTGTGTGTTGTGTGTCCAGTGTATGCGTTTAATTTTGTTCTCATGGCAACGGATTCCATTGCAATGGCATGTTATGTCATCAATTTCACACCACACACACACACACACACCTGTAGGACTGTAGGGATGCCCACCAGTTGGGGTTTTGTTAGTTGCACAGGCCCAAGTAAAGTTAACCCATGTGACCAACAGGTGATAGCTGTACTCCTTTTAAGGTGGCAGTGTACCTTTGGCCGGGTGAGAGGAGGCATCCTCAAGTGCCCAGACCCATTTACTTCTACCCTATTGCAAGCCACGCAGTGTGAATATGTGCCTGTTTTTGTCAGCTGTGTGGGTCTGTGCGTATGTGTGCAATGTGTGTATGTGAATGTGTATATGTGTGAATGTGTATATGTGTGAATGTGTATATGTGTGAATGTGTATATGTGTGAATGTGTATATGTGTGAATGTGTATATGTGTGAATGTGTGTATGTGTGTGTGTACATGTATAGTGTGTATTCATGTAAGTGTGTGGGCATTTCTAGTACCAACCTTCTGGACAGATTATGGAGATAACTGTATAGAAAGGGAGGGAGGGAAGGGGCAGGAGGTTTGATACTGAAGCATGACAAAACCCTCCAAGTATTCATAACATTTAGTTCTCAAAGCTGTAAACCATTCCTTCCTTCCCCTCCCCTTCTTCAAATACACCTGTATTACTATGTGCTCTTACACATGCAAATCTGCATGCCCTGTTCTATTAAGTTCGTCCTCAACATAATTATTGTGTGTGGTGTGTGTGTGTGTGTGTGTCCATGTGTATTTGTATGCATGTGCACTTGCTACATGAACGTAATTGTGTGTATGTGTGTACTACATGTGCTGTGTGTGTAGGTGATATGTGTGTAGGTGATTGTGTGTAGGTGATGTGTGGGAAGACATCTGGCAGTTTGTTGGCAGCTGGTGATAGTCTCTTGTTGTGGTTAATATCCATTTTGTTGTCCATAAACCACAGTCTGAAGTGCTTGACAAGTGATATTACTCCTCCATCCATCTACCACTCCCACCTCTTCCCTTATGCACCCCTCCACCACCTATGTCCATTCTCACCTCTTCCCACCACCTATGTCCACTCCCACCTCTTCCCTTATGCACCCCTCCACCACCTATGTCCATTCTCACCTCTTCCCACCACCTATGTCCACTCCCACCTCTTCCCTTATGCACCCCTCCACCACCTACGTCCACTCCCACCTCTTCACTTATGCACCCCTCCACCACCTATGTCCACTCCCACCTCTTCCCTTATGCACCCCTCCACCACCTACGTCCACTCCCACCTCTTCCCTTATGCACCCCTATGCATGTGCTCTCCCTATATCAAATACGTGTGTGCACGTGTGTATGTGTGTGCATGCTTGTGTGTTTTGAATATTTAAGCATATGCATGTACACACACACATATGCACACAAACACATGCACCCACAGCTACACTGGGGCAGTGGTGTGATGAGCTCGGACGTCTGATGCTGATGCGTCACCACAGCATGTCCGCCAACTCCAAGGACACGCCTCCTCAACAGTCCTCGCACCAGAATGCCATGGCGATGGCCCAGGCAGCTGCCGCCCACGCAGCCAGTCAGCAGATCAACAAAGCCATGTCTCCACAGGGGTAAGGGTGTGATTGGATGATGGGGTGATGGGGTGACACAGTAGATGTTCCTTAGAAGATATGCTTCCTCCTCCTCCATTCTCCTCCCTCCTCCTCCTCCCTCCTCCCTCCTCTTCCTCCCTCCTCCCTCCTCCCTCCTCTTCCTCCCTCCTCCTCCTCCCTCCTCTCCTCCTCCTCTCCCTTCCACAAGTGCTCCCACTTATTACCCAGGGCAGGAGGGCATGCGCTGTAACCAACTTGTACAATTTTGTGGTGTTTGACTCCTCCCCCTTGTTCTGTTGTTCATCATACACACAACACACGTACATGATGAATGTATATACACGCACACACACACACACACACACACATGCACACACACACACACACATGCATGCACGCACACACATGCACACACACGCACACACACACACACACACACACACGCACGCACGCACACACACACACACACACACACACACACACACACACACACACACACACACACACACACACACAGGGAGATGACTGGCCCCTGGATGTCTGAAGGCCACCAATTCTCTGTGGTCACAACTGTCCACGCCGGGGTCACAACTCTGCCTCCTCCCCCTCACACTCTATCCTGCGATGACAGCACCACCGCTATGACAACCGTAGCAAACTACATGAACTCTCCGACCTTTGTCACCAAGACGACCTATGTCCCTCAAGGTTCCCAGTCTGTCCTCAACGGTACCAGCCTCTACCCACAGTCGTCCCCCAACCAGGGAACCCCTTTTGTGGGCGTGACCCACCACCAGGGTCACACCCACTCTAATGTGATGGCCTACCCTTCCCACCAGGGCTACATGCCCACTCAGTTTCCTGCACACGCCCACCAGGGGGCGGCAGCTGCAGCAGCCGCTGCCGTCATTGCCGCTGCCGCCACGGCGACTGCCACGGCAACCGCCACGGCGACGGCCCAGCTGAAGAGGACGGACCACGGTCCCCTGAACATCACACAGCAGGCCAACCTCCATCTTCCCCCTTCCTCCTTGCCCTTAAGCCAGGCCCCTCTGCTACTGAATGGGGCAAATGGTTCCGCCCACTCCAGCCTGTCCTCCACGCCCACGGGGGCGGGGCCAGCGAGCGTCTCCCTCCCTTCCGCCACATCCCACATTTCCACCCTGTTGGCGACCCCGCCCCTCTCCCAGGCCCAGGTGGTGGGCCCGGGCAGCGGCAGCGTTGGGGGCGGGGCGATGTCCCAGGTCAGCTCGCCTGGAAGTGCCCAGGCCACTTCCATACCTGGATACACTGCCATGTCTCAGGGGCCACAGCAGGACACACACCTCCAGCAGCAGCAGCAGCGTAGCCAACAACATGCCCAACTGAATGGCTTTCGGCCTTCTGTATCAGGTCAAGTAGCTCCGCCTAATTCAAGTTTGCAACACATGTCTCCTCCTCCAGCACAGCAGTTACAACAGCAACAAATACAACAACAGCATGTACAACAACAAATGCAACAACAACATGCACAACAACAACATGCACAACAACAACATGCGCAACAACAAATGCAACAACATGCACAACAACAAATGCAACAACACGCGCAACAACAAATGCAACAACATGTGCAACAACAAATGCAACAACAACATGCACAACAACAAATGCAACAGCAACAACAAATGCAGCAACAGCAATTCCAGCAACAGTTACAGCATCAAATGCAGCAGCAACAACAACAACATGGTGCCATGCCTAGGCCAGGGTACGGGCCTGGGGCCCAGAGTGGGGCTGGTGCCCAGGCCGGCTGGCAGCGGTGCACCTCCCCGGTGGCAGCCCAGCTCCTGGACAGCCCGTCCCCTCCCCCTCCGCCCACCTCGACGCACCCATTTGTTCATCCTCCTTACCTCCAGCAAAGCGGGACAACGAAGGACATGTCCGCAACCTACATGCAGGGTCCCCAGGCCACACAACAACAACAACAACAACAACAACAAGGCTTGGGTGGCTATCAGGCGGGGTATGGACAGAGACCGCAGTCTCTGCCGTTGCAGGACTCTGGAGTTGAGATGGCACCTGGGACCCCTGCAGGGTTCAGGGGGGCCGTCCAGCCCCCCCAGCAACAGCAGGGTGTGGCC
>OY811985.1:4795182-4947682 GCA_963681505.1 Eunapius fragilis | reverse complement strand
TTCCCCTCTGTACCCATGTCCCCCTCTGTACCCATCTGTACCCATGTCCTCCTATCTACCCATCCATTTACATTGGTACTCTTTGCAACTCATAAAGATAGCTCATTTAGTCCAGTTCCCCTCTCTACACCCCCTCCCCACCCCCTCCCCCACCAACCCCTCCCTAATGAACACGCCCTCTTCCCCTTCCCTTGGGTAGGGAGATTCAAAGACCGCTAGCAGCCACCGCCCACTCCATCTGAAGCAGTACTGTCAGCCTGGCCAGAACCTGCTGGAGATCACTGCCACTGCATGTTGCTGTGTAAGTGGATTTGGGGAGGACGGGAGTTATTAAATACCACACCCTGTGCTCCATACAATACCACACCCATTCTGCCTCCACCCACGTAATAGTATTATTCAAACAGGCTCCAACAGCAGTTTGACCTTCTTTAACAGCATGTAATTACCTATGAAATGGGGGTGGTGATTTCCTTATCAGTATTGACTGATGTGAATTACTGTATCACATACACACACACACCACTTATATGCACACACACACACACACCAGTCGCATTTCTTCATTTTACAGTTAGTACACAGACCATCAGTGAACTCGGTGTTGCAAGGGTTATTGCGGAAAAGACTCCTTCCCACTGAGCACTGTATTACTAAAAGTATGTGGTCTCTCTTTATAGTCAGCTTTTCATGTTCATTCCTTCTATGCATGGACAGTTAAAAGACAGTTTAGTAATTCAGATGATAGCATCCAGCAGACCAAGTCGCGGGTGTCTCTGAAGTGTCCTCTAACTCATAAGAGAATTGTATTACCAGCAAGAGGTGCAGAATGCAGGCACATACAGGTGTGTGTGTGTGTGTGTGTGTGTGTGTGTGTGTGTGTGTGTGTGTGTGTGTGTGTGTGTGTGTGTGTGTGTGTGTGTGTGTGTGTAAACACTGTGTGTGTGTGTAAACACATTGGTTACTTCCAGATAAATGTGTAAGCTACAGTACATTACTTTGTAATGCCCCCCTCCACAAACTGTCAGTGCTTTGACCTGGAGACCTATCTCCAAGTCAATTGTGAACGCACCACATGGAAGTGTCCCGTGTGTAGCAGCAATGCGCAGCTGGAGGGGTTGGAGGTTGACCAATATATCGGAACCATTCTGGCTGACCTAGCAAAGTGAGTTCCGTTCCCTCCAAAGGTGGTTTGCGGCACACACTGCTGTCAAAAATGTGTATGGTAAATAGGACGTGGGTGGAGGGTATTGGAGACAGCTGACTTATGAATGTATCAGCAAGTGATAGAAAGCCATTCCTTACCCACCCACACACACACCACACCACCATTCCACATGCACACTACACAAAAAATTTATTACTAAAAGGTGCTTTGTAATTTCAGGAAAAAACTGAATGTTGATGAAATATCCATTGATCCCAATGCTGCCTGGCAACCAGTAGAAAAGGAGCCAGACACATCCAAGGATGAGGAAGGTGAGCTCTAATTAGAATCAAAATATTGCATCTTGTGAAATTTATAATTTATTATAATTTTTGCAGACATACCACAAACCAAGAAGATAAAGATGGAGGTGGTCAATCCACCTACACCCGTACAGAGGGCTGGAAGCACACCTCTGGCTACTAACCCATGTGTAAAGCGTCCCCATTCGGTGATCAACGGTGTCAACTTTCACGGCCCTACTCCTCCCTCCTCCCAAATTTCTGCACCAAGTCCTGGAAGAAGCAGTTTGCCTCCAGTAACCCGTACAGCGTCCAATAGCTCTGTTCATGATCCTGCTGCTGTCCAGTTATCCAGCATTCCTCCTAGCAATCCTCCTTCCCATAGCAATCCACCTTCAAGCCACCAGCTGGCTACAGATGACATGGATGTGAGTGTGTGTGTGTGTGTGTGTGTGTGTGTGTGTGTGTGTGTAATTTTGCGTTTTGCATTTGTGAGCTTGTGTTTTTTGTGGAGTCATGTACATGTATCTCCACTTGTTACTATGTCTTCTGTTCACAGGGTCTTAGTTTCTTTGACAGTATCGGTGATGATGAGTTACTTAATTGTTTGAATGATGACCTCCCTTCTCATGAGCTCCTTTCAATCCTCGACTAGCTTTCTATGATTGAACCTTTTTCTTTGGCCCCATCTTTTTTTTTTTTTCCTGGAGCATCACAGTTCCTTATTTCTCACAATGATTTCTTTTTATACATTTGTATGAAATGTATTTTTTTCCCTCCTTAAGTGTATCTATCTATTCTTTCTAATTGACGCACACCTGTTGCTTCCTGGCGTGTGCAATTTTGTATAAATTGCAAACATGGAATTTCTCACAATCAAAGCTGAATGATACGGATGTGCGTTATCTCGTCCCCAGACCAAGACGCACGTTATAACAATGATACATGATGTAAATAAAGCGGCTATTTTACAAATAACTCAATCGAAACTAATTGCACACACTAGTTCTAATCACAGCGTTCAAAATTCATGAATATGCATAATTTACTACTGGTTTTTCTGCTGTTCCTTGTCACTCTTGTCCTTTTCAAATTGGGTCTGCTGTGCTTTGTAGGCCAGCAGCTTCTCTTTCTTGATTTCGTTCTCCACATCCTCAGGAACGTCAGGTACTGCCCATGATATCATCATACCTATTACGAAGATCACGTGCTGTGGGCAACGGGGGCAGGATGGAGGTAATGAAACCCCAAAAAAAAAAGTCCATAACGGTACGTCATACCTCAAATATTATCACGAAGCAGAGCCTGGCAACCATTGTTTGGTAGAATGAGATAGGCCGCGTTCCCCCTGGGTTATACTGACTTCGAAATCTTTGGAAACACACTAACATCAATACAACAGAAACTCTGCATCAGTGTTGACTGACCTGCATGTAACGTTAGTAATGGCACATCTACCAAATCCAGTAACCCTTGAGACTCCCCCGTCAAGTGTTTTTGGATTATCCAATGTAAAGAGTAGTGACCAGCATGTTGCATTGTCACTTGTATTTGAGCGCTGTCCTTGGTAAATCTTCATCCATTGATCGGCTGAGTACGAATCAACAAAATTGGTAGTCCGATTGAAGCATCCGTTGGCTTCCATACAGGCAAAGTTCACAAAGGGCAGGTAAAGCGCAGGGCTTTTATTAATGTCAAAAGTGTTGTCATTCTGGTCATACTGTTTCAGCTTCATGGAGTTAAGGAAAGGAAGGAGCTACTGTTTATAAGCACTGAGAGGTCAAAGCTTGACTGGGTCCAGTTGACGTAGCCAAGAGTACTGTTTGGATAGTTCAGTTTTACAGCAGCCTCGTATCCTAGCCCTCTGTACACCAGGAGAGGGATGAAGTTTGCTGTGACTGCTATCAGCCAGGCATTGGTGACCACTGAGAGCTTAGAGACTACATCCAAGATGGAGTACCATGAGCCTGCAGAGAGAGAGAGAGAGAGAGAGAGAGAGAGAGAGAGAGAGAGAGAGAGAGAGAGAGAGAGAGAGAGAGAGAGAGAGAGAGAGAGAGAAGAGGAGAGAGAGAGAGAGAGAGAGATAAATGGTACATTACACAAACAGGTTGAGGGCATACCAATGTCCTGTGCACGTTCTGCCACTGGGCGACGAAGGAGAACAACGAACTTGTAAGCATCCAGACGTATCTCAATCCAGTTATTGATGACAGCAAACAGAGGAGCCAGGGGAAATGCCGCAACAAAAATAGTAACAAAGCCATACTGGATCACTGAGAAGAAAAAACAAGTGTGTTCTAAAACAATCTTGCACATCAGTGACATCCAGTTTTGGCATTACTGGGTGCATAAATTAATTACCAAGTTCCAGATATTCATAGAAAAGGCCTTGCTGTTCCAGTGGGTAGGAGACAGAAGTCTCTCTCCCATCGTGCATAGATTTCTTCTTCTTCCTCTTTTCTCTGCTTTTTCCACCAGTTAATGATGCGTTTCACAATGCTGCAAAATTACCAGGATAGATGGTTGAGGGGGCGTTACGTTTTACATTACAATTTTACTAAGGCAAGAGCCTGAATGTTACAGAGAGCTGGAGAGAGGTGGTGTGTGTGAGTGTGTGTGTGTGTGTGTGTGTGTGTGTGTGTGTGTGTGTGTGTGTGTGTGTGTCGCACGCATGCTCCCCTCCATTTCAAGTTGGACTTACGGGATACCCAGCTCCATGCCATTGTTGAGTGCCTGTTTTCCAATCATGATGATACCATACTGAATGGTCAGCTCCAGAAGGCAGCCATATGTAGAACACTCCTCCAGACGTACTCCACCGATCCTGAAAAAACCTCCAGGGAAACCTGCAAAACTAGCGAGGGGCAAACATTTGTCATCAAGCACCTACAGAAGTCCTACTGTGAGGGGTTAACAGCTACAGGGAGGGGCTGACTGTTACTGGGAGGGATTAACTGCTACTGTGAGGGGTTAACTGCTACTAGGAGGGGCTGACTGTTACTGGGAGGGGCTGCTGTTACTGGGAGGGGCTAACTGTTACTGGGAGGGGCTAACTGCTACTGGGAGGGGCTAACTGCTACTGGGAGGGGCTCACTTTCCCTTGAAGAATGCAATATAAAAGATAGAAGAGTAGAAGTTGACAAACTGGAAAATGTATAATTTCACAGTGAAACTGTCGTCGTACTGTGTTTGAGTTCTGTGCAACTCTGTGAGAAAGAAAAAAAGTGAAACACACACCGAACACAAAAGAACACATACCCCAGTCAGTGAGTCTGTATGCCAGAAATTCGTACACCTTGTTCAGAATGATCACACACGTGAGCTGTATTATAGCTCCAGTTATGGACACACTGAAGTCAGCAATGCTGGGACCACCTTTCAACTGGGACGCAGTTATGTAGAGGAGAGCAGCCAAAGCAATGCGATACAGGATGAGTGAGAACACAACCCCGAGGACTAGCAAGACCTGTGGACACACACACACACACACACACACACACACACACACACACACACACACACGAGTAAAATGCATGGCCAATCAGTTCCCCATGCCACCGAAGTGCATGTGGCCATCTATTTGACTTCCAACATCAAAATGCTTCACCCAGCGATTACAAATTTAGTTCGTTTCATCCCCTTCATACACAAACACAGGGTTAAACAAAAATGACAAAAAACCTCAACGCACCATGAAACACAGGATGCTGAAGGAAGCCAAGAGCTTGGGGATAAGGAGGTGAGGTGGTTGGATGTATTCATCCCTCTCCAGGACTGGGTTAAATAACAAGTACTGCTTCTTGGTTTTCTCAGGATTGCGTGACATGCTGATGTAGTGTTGCACACGTTGCTCAAACTCAGGACGGCGGGTTGGTTCCTACAGATATTTTTAAAAAAGATACAATGGCTACACTAATTTTAAACAAGACAAGCTTGTCACTACAGATATCAGGTCAGAGGCACGCTATGCTAACAACTACACGAGGCATCATTGACTGTCCTTGTATTAATAATCTCGGGAGTACATGGTACCTAGACAATAATCTCGTACCCAGACCCACATGATGTAACGTGTAAACAGTATAATAGATTATGGATTATACTGTTTACAATGATAATTGGGGTCTGGGGACTAGACAACTCAGTCAATATAGCTGGTGGCTATGCTGCTGACTTATCAGGTGGAACAGTTTTCATAGAAAGCCTTAGCCAATCATACTTTGGTAACAATGACCCTTAAGTTTACTGCAATAGGTATTTTTCACAGGCAAGGTTTAATAACATAAGGTTTGACCTTCCCTGTACAGGACCTGATGCGTAATGTGAAAGAGGCTACCGCAAGTATTAACTGATACTACATTACAACAGACTTTGGTTGCGGCATCAAAGATATTTTGAAGTGAATATTCTTCACCCTCTTCTAGAGATGCTTAGAAGCCCAAAGCAATGATGCTGGAGGAGACCTATCAGTCGCTTCACTCACCTCAGCTGCCTCGTAACCTAACACATCCCAGTTGTGCTGTAATTGGAATTGTCTTCTCTTCCAGAATTCCAGAAACAGGACTGCCCAGAGAGCCATGAACCCAGCAAAGAACACAGTTGCCTCATTGTCGAAGAGATATGCAGCCTGCACGCAGAAGGAATTAGTAGCAAAATAACTCATGTCACAACTTGCGATAAAAAACGCCAGTGCTCAAGACTGGGGTAACTCACATATGAGAACGGGCACGCCTCTCTCAGATACCAAAAGTCACACTTCTCATCACAAAGGGGACACATGTAGAAACCAGTGCGGTTGGTTTGGCATATCTCCTTCCTATGTAAGTATCCACAGTGCATGTTAACACACACACATAACACACACACACACACACACACACACAAACACACACACACACACACACACACACACACACACACACACACACACACACACACACATTGCAACATACTATCTATCTGTTCAATTAATGTTGTTCAGAAGAGCTCTGTTATTATTTATTATTTCATTTTTAATAGCCGTACATGAAAGCCAATATACCAAATACAGGGGCGGGCGTACGGAGGGGGCGTGGCTGTTAAAGAGGGTTTAAAAAAAATTGCAACTATCAATGCAGATTGCTTAATTTCATGCTATGAAAATATTATCGAAGGGCTGGGAGGGAAAATCCCCCCTAGATCCGCTACAGCGATATTCTAAACTTTGAAGCACTGGCTACCATCACATAATGCACACTGGCCACACTAACACCATCACATAATGCCCACTGGCCACACTAACACCATCACATAATGCCCACTGGCCACACTAACACCATCACATACTGCACACTGGCCACACTAACACCATCACATACTGCACACTGGCCACACTAACACCATCATATACTGCACACTGGCCACACTAACACCATCATATACTGCCCACTGGCCACACTAACACCATCACATAATGCCCACTGGCCACACTAACACCATCACATAATGCCCACTGGCCACACTAACACCATCACATACTGCACACTGGCCACACTAACACCATCACATACTGCACACTGGCCACACTAACACCATCATATACTGCACACTGGCCACACTAACACCATCATATACTGCACACTGGCCACACTAACACCATCATATACTGCACACTGACCACACTAACACCACCATATACTGCACACTGGCCACACTAACACCATCACATACTGCACACTGGCCACACTAACACCATCATATACTGCACACTGGCCACACTAACACCATCATATACTGCACACTGACCACACTAACACCACCATATACTGCACACTAACACCCCATATACTGAACAAATACCATACTTCAACTCACGCAATGGGGTTCCTTGATTGTGGAATTTTGGACAACCCAACGCAAAAGACAATGATCCCAACAAAGGCAGCGTAGTGTAGAAAGTAGGTATAAAACCCTGTCCAGGTGAAGTAGATGCCAACCTTCTCACCAAAGTAGCGTCTAAAAAATAGAAATAAAGGTAAACACTACTGCAGTAGTGGGGCAATAAGTCTGCAGACACATGTGCAGCTCATGTGACATTTAAAAATGGGCATACCTCACGTGGTCCAATGGCTGGTGCTTGAAGACATTCCTTGGATGGGCCCACCGCTCATAGAGGAACTGTTGGACATGAGCACGACCATTTCACGCCCCATGCAGAACACACACACACACACACACGCACGTGTGCACACACACACACACACACACACACACACACACACACACACACACACACACACACACACACACACACACACACACACACACACACACATGTGGGTCAGCAGTACCTCACGATCAGTCTTAATGTCCTCGGCCCTTTACCGGGGTGAAGTTGCTCTGTTTTGAAGAAGTGGCATCACCTGACATGATCCTCACCCCCCCCCCCCCCATGGAGGCTTGCCTCGTGCAGTGGGTAGGCAGCACAGAATGCTCCTGTAGACAGCAACCTTGCTATCCCGATCTGGTTTGGATCCTTTTCCACCTCTGTAGATGTGAATGGACAGTTCTGCAGAATGTGCCACGTCTGTGGAGTTAACGTTTCAATTATTACCATCCATCTTATATAGAACTCCCCTGCCCCCCTTCCCCCCACCCAAACTAACTCTCCTGCCCCCCTTCCCCCCACCCAAACTATTGCTATGTGCATGTGTGTACAGCTCTCCAAAAACTGCACGCGTACTGCTCCGTCACGTACATGCAAACAGGCAACCTAAAATAAGTTAACGTACGATTGCACTCCTCTGAGCTGATGTGAAGAACTTGGCTTCGTCATCGGCATGCAGAAAGCTAGGAGCAAAAAGAAAACAACACAAAACGCATTCAACACATGCCCTTTGTGTGACATAAATAAGTTATCCAAACTGCTGGATTGAAATACCGAGTGCCAATGTGTACTTGTTTGTCTTTAAAATGGAACATTCTATTGTTGTGCAGTGCTATATGTTTAGCCACTGAACACAAAACCTCTTCCGCTACATGCACATCACAGCTGGACAAGCAATCTATAGGGTAGCTGCCCAAGCCATCAGATTTTAGAGGCCAAATAATTAAAAATACCAGCAGGCCTGCTTCTTCTATCGAAAGTGGGTCTGATATTGTGTTTACAAAACATCCAATTCCATTTCACAGCTTACATCACCTGAGCACAGGGGTTGATGCTTTTTTTTTTGAATGTCACGCACTATTTACATGTCAACAAGTATGCACACTCTCCAGAACACGGAACAATGCTATCACTACCCACATATGGCTGTGCAATAAACCCTTACTGGTGTGCCATCACTCCCCACATATGGCTGTGCAATAAACCCTTACTGGTGTGCCATCACTACCCACATATGGCTGTGCAATAAACCCTTACTGGTGTTTCAGATCGCATTTGAAGGGTGCAGTGAGGAACTCATCTATCTCCAGGTCAATAGGGATGTGGGGCAGGAATGGATCACGGATACGAAGACGGTCAAACAGCTGTTCACGGTACGTGTGAGTCTGAAGTGTATTTTCCTAGCAGGCAGGGAAAATATACTTATTGCCAGAGTGACATAATGGTATCAATTGCGGGGGTTTCGGGGGGGAAAAAAAAAAGAAAAAAAGAAAGAAAAAAAAGAGAACCAGGCTGTTGGCTTTAATGTCAATCCATATGATGGAGTAACGCAGTGCACAGGTTAAAACACTGTTGTCAAGACTCACCCCAATAGGCATCCTATACGAGAGCTCCTCAGCTCTCTTCAACAGGCATTCGTGTGTGGCGTGTATCTTAATGTAGTACGTTTCCTTGTCCGGGGACTCCTGGATGCAAAGGGGATAACAAGTTCTATTATTAAAAATATAAGTGTTAACACCATCATGTGCATATATAGCAGGGTAAACCCTCACTCCTGCCTCATGTGCATATATGGCAGGGTAAACCCTCACTCCTGCCTCATGTGCATATATGGCAGGGTAAACCCTCACTCCTGCCTCATGTGCATATATGGCAGGGTAAGACCCTCACTCCTGCCCTCCATTCCTTGTTGCCCTGCCCCCCCACTCCCTTCTTTCCCCTGGTCCCTCCCTCATCCCCTTCCCCTGACCCCCATATATCCTTCCCCTGTTTCCCCTCTCTATATGTGTTAGTGTTACTAGGCAACTGTACTGTATTGTATGGCAAACTGATGTGTGTGTGTGTGTGTGTGTGTGTGTGTGTGTGTGTGTGTGTGTGTGTGTGTGTGTGTGTGTGTGTGTGTCACAAGTACCAAACCTTCCAGTGCTGCTTTTCATACTGTAGTCCTTCCTGTTTGCACCACTCCAGGAACCAATGTCGCTTCTCAGCATGCTTTTTCTTGTCATCTTCAGCAGTGCTGACGTCAGCCCCATCAGTTCCATCTTCAGTCTCATTGGGATGCTTCTTGTAGCAGAGAACAAAGTCTGAGGAGGGGGGGACCAAAAAGTGAAAGCAGGTAAACCATTGTAATTGCCTTTGTTGCCCACAATCACAGCCTGCTAAAGTACCAGTGGTCTTCTCCCCCTCCCTCATGGTCTTACCTCCCCCTCCCCCCATCATGGTCTTCTCCCCCCCCCTCATGGTCTCACCTCCCCCTCCCCCCCCCATCATGGTCTCTCCTCCCCATGCCCTCCCCCCTCATGGTCTCACCTCCCACCCCCCACCCCCCATCATGGTCTCTCCTCCCCATGCCCTCCCCCCTCATGGTCTCACCTCCCACCCCACCCCCATCATGGTCTCTCCTCCCATTACCCATACCTCCCCCCTCATGGTCTCACCTCCCCCTCCCCCCCCCATCATGGTCTCTCCTCCCCTCTCATGGTCTCACCTCCCTCCCCCCACCCCCCATCATGGTCTCTCCTCCCCATACCCTCCCCCCTCATGGTCTCACCCCCCCCTCCCCCCCCCCCATCATGGTCTCTCCTCCCCATACCCCCCCCCCCATCATGGTCTCTCCTCCCCATACCCCCCCCCCCCCATCATGGTCTCTCCTCCCCATACCCCCCCCCCATCATGGTCTCTCCTCCCCATACCCCCCCCCCCCCCATCATGGTCTCTCCTCCCCATACCCCCCCCCCCCCCCCCATCATGGTCTCTCCTCCCCATACCTTCCTCCCTCATGGTCGTAATCCTCACACCCCACTGTTACAAATGTGAGGATACTGCTACACTGTCCCAAACCAGTCTGAAACTTTTCAAGAAGGAATTAGTATTACAGTTATCACATGTATAAAAATTAATGTTTTTACAACCCATTCATTTTGATTTTGACACTAAATTCAGCATACATTGATGCATGGTTCTAAATTGCTGGAGTTTGTGGACAATCTTGTGGGCAGTGATGTGGGAGGGGTGGGGTGTGAACTACACACATGAAAGGGTTGATGAAAGCGTTGAATCCTTAAAAGAAAATAAACCAGAGCCCACTGCCAATAACACACCAAGCCACCTGTTCCACTAACGGTTCTGTACATCATAGTACATGTACCAGATGTTAACCAAGCTAGTGATGTGGGCTTGGTCACTGGGGTTGGGCTAAACTTTACACCCCAGGTTCCAGGAGGTGTAAAGTTTAGCCCAACCCCAGTGACCAAGCCCACATCACTAGCTTGGTTAACATCTGGTACATGTACTATGATGTACAGAACCATTAGTGGAACAGGTGGCTTGGTGTGTTATTGGCAGATGGACTAACGAAAAGAGCATGCAGCTGAGCTGCCAAGCAATACAAACTTGGCAGGCGGTTATATTTTACTAACCACTGTACTTTGTATGGGAATGTCGGAGATTCAAAACGCGGGGATGAAAACGCAGCTCTCAGGTACATTTATTCTGCTGGGCAAGCTCATCTAGGGTGCTAGTTATTCACTGCGACTGGATATTTCGATAACTACATAGGGTATCGAAGATGTATCGTATTTCGTACAAGTCGTCGGCCATTTTGACCCTTGTTAACGTTTGTTGTGACAACACTAAGCAAAGTATTTCCTGTATCACGTCGATTGTTTGTAGCCAATTAGCTTGTGTAAAAATGTGTCGCAACATCCCCGCCTACGGCCGTATTTGTTTACATAGCCGTTTTCCAAACAGTTCCGTATGATAGGTGTGTTAAAGAGCATACAACATAGCCATTAGAAGTAGCAGTATTTAACACACATATTTACATCAAGTTTTAAGCAAGTGGATGGTCCTTGCGTGAAATATAACTTTTTGGTACTAGCCGCCATTTGTATGACGTAAAATTATTTGGTGGCAGCCTTAACTACCCTGAGAGAGCTGTGCAGAGTGTAAGTGCTCTTCATTTACACTAGCATCTTCACCCCCCCCACACACACACTAACACAACAGGGCTTGGATTGTTCAATTAATCAGCTTAAGAATTTCCAAAGCACTTGTGAACATGCAGAAGAGGTGGGTGTGTATGTGGGGTAGGGAAGGAGAGCACGTGACGTGATTGCACTGGTATACATGCACAAAGAGCAAAGGTTCCTCACCTATTCTTCGTACACCATCTTCAAAGCATACAGTAGACTCCTTGACTTTCTGTTTATGAATGAAAAAAACAAAGTGAGAATCCAATCAATTGTGTCCTTCCTTCTGTGCTAATACATTAAGCCATTAATAAGCCATGCTACCCCAACTGCTGGGTACCTGCCCTTGCATATATACTAGCTGATATTCAGAATAATGCTTTGCGCAAAAAGGGGGGGGGGGGGGGGGGGGGGGGGGGCAGGGAGCACCCATCAGAAGGCAGGGACCAAGGGGGCCTGCCCTTGGGTGTGGTCAAGTGGTTAAATTGGTTGGTCATGGTGGCAGATCAAAGGGTGTGGCCTGCTGCCATTGATGTATGACAAGAGAATCAGTGTACAGGGTAAAAATCAATGCACAGGAGGGGGGGTGGTGGATGAGATTGAATGATTGGTTGCATTCCGATTGTGTAGTACTTAGAACCATGAACGTCCCTGGGGGGGGGGGGGGGGGTGCGCATGAGAACCATTGCCTGAGACAATCATTTTGGGGATATGGAATAAGATTTAAAGAGGCCATAAAAGGAACAAGACAACCAGAAACGATTTTGTTTTACAGCCTGGGTATTGTGAGTGTCAAGCAGATCCACCTTTGACCCCAACTCTAAAACCATGGTTCCTAAAGCTCTTGGGCTACCCTATTTTATCCCAACAACCACTGTGCAGGAAAGAGAACAATGTGTGTGCGTGTGTGTGTGTGTTGGTACTTTTATATTATCTTACTAAGAAGAATTACATAAGTGGGGGTGTTGTACTCCCAACAGAAGTGGGGGGGGGGGGGGGTTGTTGTACTCCCAACAGAAGTGGGGTCGTTGTACTCGCTACACAAAATACTCTAAAACAGCATCAAAGGTTATAACAGTGTTGGGGGGGGGGGGAGCAGAAGAATTAGTCCATTTTTGGCCTTGGTCCAACCTTTGATTTTTTTTTTTGTTCTTTGCTTCTAAGCTTTGTCCCAGCTACAGTGTTCTGTACAATATGTTTGTAGACATTAAGGTGACAGACACAGTGTAAAAAAAATAAAAATTAAAAAAAAAAAAACAATACTGAACATAAGCCTCTGTGTGCTATGTTTTATGGCGAGAGATATACAAGCAGGCATTTTAAAGTTTATATAGGCATGTTTCATTATATGTAGAATAGTTAAATTCTGATCCTGAGCTATATATAAGATGAAAACAAAAAACAGTGACAAACCTTTGTAACCAAAACGGTACACTGTTATCGGATGTCACATACATGAGCCTGTTTGGTTTCATGTGTTCCGGTTTGACAGTGAATATTAGTTGTGGCTTCATGCAGGTAATAAAAATGACATTCCTTATCTTAAATTTGTTTGGTTTAACTAACCAATCAACCATATTCTTACACAGCCAAATCTTAACAACCTTGTACCGAATGTTGTCGCAACAATCTGGAACATACCCGTTCAGCAGTCATTCCTGTACCAGGTTGTTAAGATTTGGCTGTGTAATGTGCAAAGGACTGTTACATTGTTCTATTTAGTCTACACATATGACTCTAGCTATTGATTCTCTGGAATGTGTTAAAGTCGAGAATCAGGAGGGTAAACATGGGTGTGGTGAACGACCAGTGCATACGCACACACGCACACTGCCACTTCTGATATAACAGGATACTATGTATGGGAGGAATGTGTTTAGTGATGTACCCCCCTCCCCCTCCCTCTCCACAAACTACCACATGTTCAAATAAGGCAGTGTGTTGTAGAGTCTTGGGCGTGTGTAGTTGGGTGACAGGAGAGGGCTCTCTTGTAAATTATGTAACTATGCGTTTGGGTGTGTAGTTACATTGTTAGTCCGCAGGCATCTATTTGGTATGGTTTCCAAGAAACCGTACTACTGGGGCTTCATCAACAGTTTTCAACTTAATACTCCCGCCGCAAAGGAAGTCTGTCGCAGTAATATCACAGGGTCCGACTTACTACTAAAAGGATAGATGAATGCAGCTCAAAACAAAATAATAAAACAAGGCCACTTGGTTGATCTTGTCACGGAAATATTTGCCCAGCTCTTTGGAACTGCTTAGTCATAGGGACTAACGCTCCATGTAGGGCTACGGTGGATATATCCTAGCGATATGCGCATGTACGTACTGCATGTAACACTTGTCGTCCTTAGAACCACGCTTACAATACGGCGGAGGTACACGGTAAGTTAACTAACGGGAAGGAGGAGACATAAACATAACTCACCCGCTCTTCCATCGTTATCAGCTGAGACCCCTCGTTCCCACTCAGCCCTTTGTCTTCCATTGCGCTGTAGTTGGTCACCTTGCCCACGTCTATTTCTATGGCAGGATAAAGTGAAGGTTGCGGTCCGCCTGAAGTAATTACTTCAAAGCCTATTTGGCCTCCAGCAGCCATCGCGGCAAGATATTAAAATGAAGGCACTATTTATTCTTACGCATGCGCAGGTGCTTGCGACAAAAATGCTCTGCGTGCCATTCGCAACCGATTTATTATTATATATATTTGGGACAGTGTCCAGCAGAATCACCCTTCTGGCTAGTTTTTCAAGTTTTCAATTTTTTTGATTTTCCTTGAACACCCATGAGCTTCTGTCAAATGGTCCTTACGCATCCTAAATCGGACTATCCATCACAAAGTTATTAGGCACTGAATTTATAATTAGCCATACATTTCAATGCGAGCGTTACCTTGTTCTGGCAATTTTGAAAAAGTACCATAAGGGTGATTTAGCTGGACACTGTCCCATTTATAGTACAAAATCACGAATTGTTGGTTTTTTAAATTTTAATATGAACATCTACAGTCTCAGTGTGATCAGTACGCATTGTTTGTGTTGAACCAGGATGTGGGTGTTAATATTTTGTTGTTGCTATTTTTTGTTTTTGTATTCTGTGTTCTATTACAATATAGTTCACGACAAAGTGACATATATATTTTTTTAAAATTTATGACCTTCTCGGGTGATTAATTGCGAATTCATTTGTCTAATACATTCTCCAATAAGATACGTACACGCACAGCATTACATAAACGTACACAGCATAGTTAAACACATGTATACTCTAGACAGCTGCACACACGCTATTTGAAGAGTTTCGTAATTAAGCGGCAAAGAAGATCAATTTCCCAACTCCCAGTTATAGGGATGCATGGGGATATCGGCAGGACGCGTTTTCCGTGCTTCTTGACCTACGCTAATTCCGGCTTCGAGCTGTGCACCCATCAAAAAACGTGTGCATGCATGCCTCGGATTCTGCATGCATGTTGTGGTGAGAAACCACTTCAGGGCCACTTTAAAATATGTTGTCGCTGCTGTTTTGACGGGCATGTGGCTATATGCATGGTGCATGCATGTTCGATGGGAGGAGTTGGGGGCTTGTTTCTGCTGTTTGTACAGTACAGGTCATTTTCAATGCGTTAAAATCATATTGGCTCAATCAGCAGAGCTCTGTCTGCTGAAACTATAATACTGATTAGAAAAGTCAGAGACTTACTTACCCTTACAATCTTCAGATTCTTATAAAGAGTTTTAAACATTGTTATATTCAGTATTGTCACATATGAGCAGACCTAGTAGTAACTGATCATAATTGTATCAGCACAAAAAATGGTAGTGCAGTGTCTTTTCAGGTCTCTCATGTCTCATAGCTTCCATTAATGCACTCATGTCCTCCACTATGTGCTCATATCCCATGGTCTCCTCTATATGGTCATGTCCAACGGCCTCCATGTCACTGATGTGTTGTTTTTCAACATGTAACTGGACTGGTGTGTTGCATGTATTGGACTAGTGTCAGTGGCATAGGTCATGCCTTTGTCACAGGCCCCTCCAAGCACACTCACACATCACACACACACACTCATAACTATCCCATGTCATTCACTATATATGCTCAAATTCAGAGTGTGCACCATTGTGGTAGCTTGCTATACCTAAAAAATAGGAAATCGATAGCACAAAGCGTTCAGAAGATATAGACCAATTCATACAGTGAAAGAACACAATGCTTTAAAATTCCTATAACTCAGGATTGAAATTAATTAACTGCTTGATTTCTTTAACATATGTTGCAGTAATTAGGCAAGTACACACTAATAATCCGATTATTATAAGCGGTTAAGTAACTGTATTAAATCCCTCATAAATTAAGCCCTCTATTAACAAAGTTATTCAAGATTGCGGTTTACGATAATTGATTTTAATAACTAATAAGTAAAACATGATCTGGATATGTGGTGGAACAGTACTGATTTCAAGTTCCTAGGTTCAATAGTGAGTTATTAACATTAAAGTTATTAAGGTTGAAGCTGTTATGTGGTAAATATTCATAAATTATAAAATGAAGTATAAAACACTAGTACTTGATGGATTATTTAATGGTGCGTTATAAAAGTTAATAAAAACGTAGTGGACATATAGCTTTTTCAAGTTTGTTTTGAATATTAACTAGTAAAACTCCCCGGGGCCGCCTATGAATTACTGGTAGATATTACAGCTGAGCCGGGTATTAGTTCAGTGTACTAAGGTACGCGCATATACATATTGTTGCATGCGCGCTCTTATAAATGTAGATTCGTGAAGGCCACCGAGTGAACCGCCAGTGGCTTAGCTACCGGCTACGGTATAAGTACATGAGACAATAACTAAAGTTATTGTATACGCGTAGGTATACCGGTTGTAACCCATGCACTGTTTTAGTAGTGGGTAGCCCGCTGATTCAATTAGTGCATGCATGGGCGGATGCAAGCTATGAAGTCAGTCAGTCTGTTGTGATTTGCGCGTTTTAAGTTAATTTAGTTCTGTGAACGACGGAAACCGCAATTGTAGTTATGGTGGGAATTGGGTTACAATGTAGCATGGCGTGTGCACGATTCGCGTATCCGGAGCATACATTAATTGCACCATGCAGTATTGATTTTCATACCATGCAAGATCTTATAACCCTAGCTAGTCAGCCTAGTCAGCCTCCTTATAGCTACTTTACGCATCTTTATAGCACGCGGCGTGATAAACGCGTTACGCGGTTTTGTCTGACCATAGATTAATGACCTTATAGATAATCTATGGTCTGACTGAGACACGATTGTTAAAATTGTCATATATATTTGCGCGTTTATCACGCATGCATGCAAAAGGACCTTTAAAGTACCGGCTGTATAGCAGTTGACTCGTGACATGTTGTAGTTGTCTCTATACAGTCAATACATCTGCTGTGTACATGTATGTCTTTGTGCGCGATGTTCACAACTTTCAAACATACATGCATGTATGCATACATCAGTGGAGCCAATTCAGTTAAGCGAAGAATAAGCTAGGATACCCGAATAGCGTATCAACGTTCTGTTGACCGACTGTCCCATTGAATATAATTTATAGCGATACGACATTTCTCGTACTGTCCCATATATATAACATGCGATACTATTGGTGGCGTATATCAAATGTGTATACCGTCTTGCAAATGAACGCGCCTTGATAGGCTTAAACGCAGAATTCATGCGGTAACTCACTCTTGGACATGTATAGGTATCGATAGAAGATAAAGATATGCCGTAATGAACTCTATTTAATTTTACGGCACGTGCTTTAAATAGAATAAAAATATATACCACTCTATATTATGGCGGGACCATTTACATGTAGCATAGTACAGTATCACGGTATACCAATAAAGGTTAGTGAGTAAGTTTAAACATGTAACTGGAGGAGGGGGGGGGGGGGGGGGGTTTGGGCGTTTCACATCTAATTTGATTTAATAAATGTATGGGGCGGGGGTCGCTGAAACCTCTAGCTATGATTCAGTAAAACTGGAGGGGCTACACTGAGTATATCCAGAAATGCCCATACATAGGCGGTCATCTTGCTTTTTAAAATAGAAATTTAACGAACTTTATAAGCAGTCTGATTATGATATATATGTACTTCAAAAAAATTATTCCATTAACCATTCTTTAACTAAAACCATCTCCGTTAAGTAATTAATTCGCAGTTTGCGAATCAACGAATATTCCCGTATATCTTCCCATAGACATGTATGGGGTACTTCAATACCAAGCACGCCAGATTTTCTCTGCATTTGCCATGAAGGATTGTTATTACACTACATTTGCCATGATTTTTAGTGGGGTCGCCATATTTATTTAAGGTGGCGCTTCCCTAGGAGTGCCATAACAATGTCCTAGATGTATGCTTAGGGACAATGTTATGGGAAGCGACGTCTTAAATACGGCGACCCCAATAAAAATCATAGCAAATGTAGTGTACTAACAATCCCTCATGGCAAATGCTGAGAAAAATCTGGCGTGCTTGGTATTGAAGTACCCTATGGAAAAATATACGGGAATATTCGTTGATTCGCAAACCGCGACCGCTCATTTCTGGATATGGGAAGCGAAGCGATTCCTTTAACTTACGGTGCCGCGAAGGAGTTAACTGTTTTAGAGTACCATACCTTTACGTTGAACAGAACGAAGAACATAAGTAGATTAACATCAGGCTCTTTCTACAGCATGTGATTCAGGATATCAAAATCGTGTTATGTAAATTTATCAGCGTTATGAAATGATATTAAATTATAAACTACATAATAGCTGCCTGCGTTCAACAATTCCTTGTTGCATAACCGCATAAGGTCAGGATGTGAACTAAAATGATGAGATAATTCCACTCCTCCTACCTACAAGCCATGGTACTCCATACACAACTGTTCATCCATTTCATTGCAAACAGTTCACTGCTAGGAACTGAATTAACCAAATATTCATATGAATGGTCATGGCATCATATCCCTAAGGCGACTACTACAGCTCTTACCATAATGATTAAATCAGTATATTATTTGAATAACAAATGCATGAGAGCAATACAATATTCAGTTTCACCAAAAGAAATAAAATTAAAAGTACTTGTTCTAAATAAAAATACTAACGTTTTTGTGCAGCCTCAGAGTCAAAAATGACACGACTGTATGGAAATCAAGATTGCTTGGATAGAAGCTCTGCATTAGCGCCCAACTTTCGCTCCTTCCTTATCTCATCTTGTACAGATTTTGGTACATCCGGGATCAACCATGCAATGATTGCACCAAGGAAAAAAATGACGTGCTAAAATGTGGAGTACAAAATTTATAATCACATTTATCAAAGCTGCAGCTCCCTCCCCATGCACCCCTCCTACTCCCCATGCACCCCCTCCTACTCCCCATGCACCCCCTTCTACTCCCCATACACCCCCTCCTACTCCCCATGCACCCCCTTCTACTCCCCATACACCCCCTCCTACTCCCCATGCACCCCCTCCTACTCCCCATGCACCCCCTCCTACTCCCCATGCACCCTCCTACTCCCCATGCACCCCTCCTACTCCCCATGCACCCCCTCCTACTCCCCATGCACCCCCTCCTACTCCCCATGCACCCCTCCTACTCCACATGCACTCCCTCCTACTCCCCATGCACCCCTCCTACTCCCCATGCACCCCTCCTACTCCCCATGCACCCCCTCCTACTCCCCATGCACCCCCTCCTACTCCCCATGCACCCCTCCTACTCCCCTGCACCCCCTCCTACTCCCCATGCACCCCCTCCTACTCCCCATGCATTCCTCCTACTCCCCATGCACCCCCTCCTACTCCCCATGCACCCCCTCCTACTTCCCATGCATTCCTCTTACTCCCCATGCACCCCCTCCTACTCCCCATGCATTCCTCCTACTTCCTACTTCTGAGTACTACAGACACCATACCTCGAAGACAATGACAAACGCAAGCCGAGAAACGAGTATCTGATAATATGAGATCGGTCTTGAGAATGCAGACTCATCCTTGCCTGCTTGTATCCCTGACTCATTGATCTGACTTCGAAACCTAAAAAGAAAAGTAAAATCCTGTTTCAGGAACACATATTAACTAACCTGCAAGTTACATCAGAGTTAAAACATCCACCCCTGCTGGGCGGGTTGAAGCGTTTAATGGGAGTGATGCCCAGCGTGTCATTGGGATTAGAAAGCTCGTAAAGGAGGTCTCTGCACTTTCTGGAGCTGTTGTTGGTTACCATCTCTCCTATGTACAAAGACTTCCATTGATCGATAGTGAAGCCATCTGTGTCGTTGTTTGTGGCATTGTAGCAACCATATGCCTTCATGCAGTTGTAGTTCACAAACGGGAGATAAATGATTTTGTCATTTGGTGATGCATCACTCGTAACAACCTCTCCACTTTCATCGTACAGTTTCAGTTTTAAGGACGTGGGCAGAGGGAAGGCACTTGATGATGACCCAGCTGAGTCGTTCAGTAGGACGGAAAGGCTAAAGCTCGACTGGGACCAGTGAACAAAGCCCAGTGTAGTGTTGGGGTAGTTCATTTTTTGTACTGCATCGTACCCCAACCCTCTGTACACCAGGAAGGGGATGTAGTTTGCTGTGACAGCTATCAGCCAGGCGTTGGTGACCACTGAGAGCTTGGAGACAATATCCATGATGTAGTACCACGCCCCTAAGGGGTGGAGGTAGTGAGGTGGGTGGGGGAAAGTAATAAAACAATCTGCAAGTATTGTTGCCACGGTAGTAGAAGCTCACCAATGTCTTGGGCCCTCTCTGCAACAGGTCGTCTTAAGATAGTGATAAACTTGTAAGCATCCAAACGTATCTCAACCCAATTGTTGATAAGGGCAAAGAGTGGGGCCAAGGGGAAGGTTGAAACAAAGAGTGTGACAAAGCCATATTGAATTACTGGAGGTGGGAGAGGAGGGAAAAAATGCTTACACATTTAACCCTACTACTTCTCAGACTCCCTTTTCTCTTTTGTTCCTTCCCCACTCTCACCCCTCCTACTTTTAATAACTGGGGTGTTTCTTATAGACACCGGAAAAATAGTTTCATACCAATTTGTAGATATTCATCAACCAGCCCTTGCTGTAGGCTAGGTAGTAGGTAAAAGTCTCTTTCCCATCTTGTGTATACATCTTCTTCAGTTTCCTTTTTTTTTCTGATCAGTTTGACCACTCGTTTTGCAGTCCTAGTGATATGAAATTGATGGGATAATGTAATGTCTTTAAAAGTGCATTGTTTTTGGATTTGCTTGCTATGCCAGGATACAATACTAATACTAACCAGACTATGTCTATAAAAGCTAGGCAGTTATTGTGTATTTAGAATGAGTCAGGCCTCCAAGAAATGGTGGATCAAATAAACATACACGCACCTCATGATAATAGCATGTGGTTCATGAGTGAAGCCCCAACGCCCTAAATGGAGGAGGCATGTATGCATCTGCTCCCCCCCCCCCCCCAATCACTTACGGGATGACGATCTCTAAGAAGCCACTTAAGAGCTGCTTGCCCACCATGATAATGACGTACTGGATGGAGAGTTCAAGGAAGCAGCCATAGGCCGAACACTCCTCCAAACGTACTCCGCCCACTCTACTGAATGATCCTGGCCAGCCAATAAAGCTGCATGGGTGGGTGGAGATCAACCAAACACGATTCCAGCTGCTCATGAATGAACTCACTTTCCCTTGAAGAATGCAATGTAGAAGAGGGATGAGTAGTAGTTGACAAACTGAAAGAGATATACTTTCACAATAAAACTATCATCATATTCAGTCTGGGTTTTATGCAGCTCTAAAGAAGAGAATTAAAAAAAAAGGGCAGTGATCAATTTAAATCTGATAAGTTTTATTCATGGCACTCACCCCAATCAGTGAACTTCCTAGCCAGAAACTGATAGGCAATGTTCAAAAGTACGATGCACACCAGCTGGAAAATGGCCCCTGTGATGGATGCAAAGATATCAACGCCAGGGCCTAAGGAGTACTCTGCGACCAAGATGTAGAGGGCTCCTGACACGCCTGCACGGTACAGGATGATGGAGAACACCACACCCAACACCAGCGTAACCTGAGCATATGAGGGGATTCAAGGCATCTGCATTATTCTCAAGTATAAGCCCTCCTTTGAGGCATAACCTCTGCTTATACATAGATAGAAAGATGGCATTCAATTAATCTTTCTGCTAAAAATATGTTAGAATTTCCCCCCAAACATGCATGACCAGTGAACTTATGTGAGTGATTAATAGAGCACTTTACAGATTTTGTGTATGATAAGAGCATTATCAAAAAGATAATCAAAGTTGGTATTGCTACTGCTGAGATGCTCGGCCAGCACATTTAATTTGCACTTGGAGGCAAACAAATGAATATGCTCAGTACTTGTCCTTGTGCAATCAGCATTGCTGCAATTTTGATTGGGCAAGGTGCAAATCAAACTGGCATAGCAGGCTCAATGTCTACACAATGTGCAAGTATAAAGTGCTGTGATGCATTGGTGCGTGCAAACCTACCATGCAACAGAGGACACTAAATGAACCAGACAGGGAGAATAGGGTCCTGTAGGATGGTCGGGTCAGCACTGTCTCGCCTGTAGCTCGGTCAATTTCCGTGTATATTTTCTTCTTTTTTTCTTTCTGATCATCTGAACCAGTTCTCAAGTTGTGCTGGATTATGTCTTCAAACTCGGGACGAAGCGTTTCCTGTACAGGACCATGTGATAGGTTTGTGAAATGAAACATGACACAAGTTATTGTATGCCACGCTTGCAGGGGGGCCATTTCACCACCTCTATGTTTATTTATTCCTTGCCAAATTGCTGATCACTATACATTTCTATTGCATGCAGAAAGTTGTAATTCAGTAGCTTAAGGAACAGTACGCATTTAGCACTTCAAGGACAAACAGCTCAGGTATAGTTATGACTGATTATGCATGTACTCTACTGTACACAAAAGTTAGTGGGTCATAGATGCCATCACCTACAACTGGCTAGGGCAGCTATGCAACCCTCATGCAATATGTTTGCACGAAATCATGACTGCTGTCGTGTCGCAAGCGTTATTACGCATTATTAATCATCATCCAAAAAATCTAAAACCTAAAGGATGCATTGTGCAGCCTGGAACCCCAAGCGTCATGAATAATGCAATGTGCTCTCATCAATACTTATTTTCATGCACGAACACTTACGTCTATATCTTCATAGCCAAGGGTACTCCATCTGAACTGAAGCCTGAACTGCTTTCTCTTCCAGAATTCAAGAAACAAGACTGCCCACAGAGACATGAAGCAGGCAAATACAATTGTTGAACCATTGTCAAACAGCAGAGCCACCTGCACACATACATACAAACACATCATAACATATGCACAAAGGTCATATCACATATGCACATCACAAGTAAGACAAGCTTCCAAGGTGCACTTACTTTTGATGAGAGACATGACTCTGTGAGGTACCAGAAGTCACACTTATTGTCGCACTGTGGGCACATGTAAAATACTTGCCGATTGGCTTCGTCACATATCTCTTTCCTGAACGAAAGCATATATGTACATTTTGCTGACATCTACAGTCTCCCCAGCTAACAATTGCAACACTGTATGCTTAAAAACATCTAAAATTATCCTCTTACGCAATGACATTGCCAGACAATGTGTAAATAATCCCTATAATCTGGATGAAGACTCCCACCACAGCAGCTATAATGAGGAAGGTTGTGACAAATCCCAGCCAGGCAAAGTAGATTCCGATCTTCTCACCAAAATATTGCCTGTGTGAAGAGGAAGCAGGATGTGCATGTATATATCTTGTAAGTATTACCTCACGTGAGACAAAGGCTGGTTTTTCCACCAGTTTCTTGGGTGAGCCCATTGTTCAAACAGAAACTAAGGATTAACGCAAGGGAATATCAAACTTGCATATTCAAATTCAGCTTTCACAGATACATGCAATTGCCCACTGCCACGTGCTTTGGCATTATACATTCAAGGGGCTCTGCAACAAGGAGCCTTACAGAGTAGCACTGTGAGTTTTTTTTTCATGCATGGCAATATCAACTAGCCCATTATAAACACCAGGTCGACAGTTCAGTATACTCTACCTGTCGGTCAGACATTTTGCCATTGTCTTCAGCAGTGACCATGTGAGTTCCCTAACAGAGGGCAAAATGTAGCGACCAAACAAAACTGTGATGCTGGCTTACATTGTGAATTGGATAAGCACCAGTGAAGGTGCCATCATGTAACAATGCACCCAACCCTCTCAGATTTTCACCATCGTCAGTGTTGTCTACTGCATCTCCTGACCTCGCGTGCCTTGATTCCCAAAGAACATACTTGGTCTATTAAGGGTAAAGAACAGGTGACCTGAGTCACTCAAATGACCTGCTCACTTACAATTGCAGAGCGCTGTGCATCAGTAAAAAACACATTTTCACGGTCTTCTGTTTCCCAAAGTAGAAACCTGCATATCAAAGTACCAATAGAGTTACTTTACATACACATGTAACTACACAACCATGGTCAAAAGCATGCAAAAGTTCTTACCTTTCCTTGTTGCTGTACTTGAATGGAGCAGTAAAATGATTGTCAATTTCCAAGTTATCAGGAACAGTTGGAACAAATGGATCTGCAATCCCAATCTTTTCAAATATCCTCTCTCGCAGTGGGTAGGATCGTAGCTCATTTCTCTGAATATGGTCAATACAAAATGCATGAATGAATAAATTCAAAATGGAAGTTATATAATTACTACAAATATTAAAACGCTACACAGTACAGTTTTCTCT
Organism: Eunapius fragilis; assembly: GCA_963681505.1. Classification (NCBI taxonomy): domain Eukaryota; kingdom Metazoa; phylum Porifera; class Demospongiae; order Spongillida; family Spongillidae; genus Eunapius; species Eunapius fragilis. The sequence goes on along the minus strand of OY811985.1, from coordinate 4,923,069 downwards.
ATTATGCTAACATTTTAATGAAATAGTATGTGAAGTGCAGTTAATGGACTGCAACTCTTGCAATGCATTATAACAACAGGTTTAAGTGTGTGTACTCACATTCAAAATTTAGTAGAGCAAAATGCTTTACATTAACTGGACTATAACTTAAAGATTCAATTGCATTATATATTTTTGTACGCAATGAATTAAACACTGCATGTGTGAAACAAGCAAAAGATTTGGTGGAAACAAACAATGCAAGAAGATTATTTCATATCCAAACTTACATCAATGGGTAGACGCATGTTGAGTTTTTCTGCTGCTCGCAGAAGAGTTTCAAATGGGGCATGTACTTTTATGAAATACGTCTTTTTATCCGGGGACTCCTGTATAGGCGAGAAACTACTAATGAAAGCTGTGATACATTTTAGTAACCACTAGCATATATTTTACTCTTTTAAATTTTATTTTTTGAGTCTTACTGTCCAGGGTTCAGTTTCACACTCCAGCCTGAAGTCCCCCTCTGCCTGAATGGCACTAAGGAACGCTTTCCTGGCTCGAGCTTTTTTACTGTCTGCATAGTCACTTATCTGCGATAGGTTTTGGCCCCCACTTTCGATGATATCATCGGCGTCGTGTTTGCACTTCTCATAGCATATTATGAAATCTGCGGAGGATTGAATAGCAGGGAAAATGTAAGAGAAAGCAAGCCAAATTGCTGTTCCATTACCAATTCTCCTTTTCCCATCTTTAAAGTGTACGGTGTTTTCGAACAGTTTCTGTGCAAAATGAAACGCATACAATCATGCTCTTCAATAGCTAGAACGAAGCAAAAATATTGCACTTAGACAATAGCGGAAGTGATTCGCGCAATCTGATTGGTCAATTGCAGGTATCCAAACGCGGTAGAAACCTAGAGGGGGGATTCTTAGAATCCCCCCCCACTGGCACTTAGAGTCCCTCTCTAGGTTTCTACCGCGTTTGGATACCTGCAATTGACCAATCAGATTGCGCGAATCACTTCCGCTAATATAATTTAGAATCCCCTCGGGCCCTTAGTAGCGCCCTCGCTACCGCTCGGGACGCTACAGCTCAGGGCCCTCGGGGATTCTAAATCACGTAGATCCCTCGGTTTCAGTGTCTAACCTATATTTGTACCATTCTATAATATAATGCGAACTGCCACTTTTCATCAATGTCTCCACTCCCCCTTGGACTTACATGTAATCTATGGCTATCATATAGGCTGTAGTATAATCTATATTATCAAGTGTACCTAAAACGTCATATGACTTTTGAAGTTTAGAAAGCAAAGCGGACGCGTCGTCCGCTTTAATAGTTATGCTGTGCACGGAACGGAACTTTGTCATTGACAGACAAAGTAATCACCTTTAAAAGCTCATTTGTTAACTTTTTATGCCATATATAGTTTCAGCATTCGTGGGCGTGGCTCGCTCAACATGCAGCATACCTCACCTTTTGCTCTTGCGTTCTCTTTGGCGTCGGCTCTATATCAACAGGCTCATCACGCACTACATCGAGCTCGTAAATCGGCTTTCCGGCTATGTTATAGTCCTGGCGTGCGGCCATGACAACTTGCTCAGCTTCAGCAGCTTCCTGGGGGTTGTGCGCATGCGCAATAATTACATGCCAGCCCCACCTAATATATGATTCTCCTTGAGGGCATGATTCATACGCGACCCCATAATGTTTTCCCCCCTGTAGTGACGTCGCATGGGAGTGACATGCCAGTAAAGCAATGATGGGGAGGGTGAGAGAGGCCAGGGGGGGAGGGTGTCCTCCCGCCCAGCTAGGGACAACTTAGTCGGCTGACGCTTTTACCAACGCCTCTCTGCATGGTTTAATTAATCCTGTAAAACCGCACAAAGTTGTTAGTTGCTAGTAATAATTGCATTAATAATTATAACAACGAGTGGACATGAAGTGGTGACCGGGACTGGACACTTCAGGTCGATCCATGTGCCCATTCTGCCCCGATACTACCCTAGATCCTCTTGGTCATCATGCTGTGACCTGCAGGCATGGGGGGAGATGTTGTCATATGCCACAATCGCTTGCGGGATGAGATCTTCGACCTCTGTCGTCGTGCCCACCTGAACGTTAGTGTAGAGAGAAGCCATGGCCTCACTAGAGACCTTGATCATACTAGACCAGCAGACATTCTTATTGCCGGATGGGACAGAGGCAAACCTGCTGCACTGGACATCACCATCACATCACTCCTCTGCCCAGCCATCTTAGGTGAGTCATCTCACCAAGCTGGGGTGGCAGCCCTTGCAGCAGAGGCCCATAAGCTACACTCCAATGGACCCAAATGCCAGGAGTTAGGTTGGTCCTGCATTCTATTGGCAGTTGAGACGTATGGAAATTGGGGCAAAGAGGCCCATGATACCATTTCAAGGCTGGCATCTCACCTGGCAATTCACCAGTCTTCCCCCAAGTCATCAGTGGTGGCTGAGATCTATGGGCGATTGAATAATGCCCTGATCCGGTTCATTGCCAGAGCCATCCTGGCAAGAGAGCTCTTACCCTCTAACTTCTTATGTTTGTGTTTGGTGTTTTGTTCATATATACGTGTACATGATTATTATGTTTCCGGAAACATATTATTAGGTGGGGTAAACTGCATAAGCCGTTTGTTAGCTTTAGTGCATGTCCCGCCTCCTTGTCAATTATATAGTATTCGCAGATCACTGCCAAAAAATATAATTATATAATAATTATAATAAAAAACGAGGTAGCAGTGTAGTCGGGCGGGCCCTACCACCGCGTTTGGTCGGGTGGTAGGGCGTCAAGTTTATACCAAGATTTGTGCAGAACAGTTATGTAGTATATGCTGTGAATATCATTATATTATAATATACACACTTATGTGGTTTACCACCACCGTACTAAAATGGCAGAAGCGGCCACAAGCCATACATGTAGGGCTATCTCACATCAACCGCCAATTGGGTGATAATGAACCCACTTGAACGCTGCAATTCGATTGGAGCTGCAATGCCCATTGCAGCAGCACAAATCTTGGTATAGGCGTGACGCCCTACCACCCGACCAAACGCGGTGGTAGGGCCCGCCCGACTAGTAGCAGTGCCCTTGCATTTGCTCTGACAAGAAACCAGGTTGAGCCTATCATATCAAACAATGATTCCAAATAATTCCACCCTGTCTATAAACTTAATGCCTGACACGGAATTAAGTGGGTACGACTGAGTATCCCTATACGCAGACGCTTTTATGACGCGCCTCAGCCGAACTTAACTTCTGCTTCCAAAAAAAAAACAAAAAAAAACAAACATGTATTTGAAAGGCACGTATTTAAGCCCTTACGCCACCGGCTTCCCAACCACCTTGCAACCCAACGAATCTGTCAGCCCAAGTGAGGGTACCTAAATACGCATACAGACTAGAAATGGTGCGGTACGTCGATATTAATTTAAAAATAATAGATATAGCAATTTAACAAAATCTAGGTCCCCAGACCATTAAGGCGGGGTTAAATATATACATCACGGGTAAGGATGTCTACGTGGCGTAGTTGTGTATCACTATGTATACCTTGCGAGTAGATTCACTCGCGTTTCAGTTTGTCTGCTTGTGTATGAGTGTTGTTGGCGCGTGTATGTTAGTTTGTGCTTGTGTCATCGCGCTTTTGTGGCCAATGAACTTGCGTTCCATACTCTTTACCTCACTCACTCTATGTGCATGTGGTTTCAGAACTCGTGAGCTCCGTCAATGTTTAACAAAGCAACATGTGGAGTACCCTTACAGCTGGCCTTCAACTAGTCCAACAAAGGTTGGATCACGTGATAGATGTCGCTGGGCAACAACACCCAGGAACGGTAATGGGGTCTTCATTAATGAATAAGATACTGACGGAATGATTCAAGGCGGCACTAGCAGTGGGCTTAGTATGGTTTGCCCCACCAACCCAGGTTATTTGTCCATTCAGTGTGGTCGATCTGTGACCCACCAACCCAGGCTATTTGTCATTCAGTGTGGTCGATCTGTGTAGGTGGCTCTGGTATGTATCTGGGGAAGGCTAAATGATCTGCTCCTCCCTACTCCCCCCCCCCCCCCCCCCCCTTCCCCCCCCGAGAGAGGGGAAGGGTACTTCGGAGATATTGTTTCAGTAATGTGGCATTAATTATAAGACTAAGTACTGCATCAGCACACACAAGAGGCTGGTAATAAACGTTTGCCTTCAAAGTTTTATTATAATCTAGTGATGACTTTTTCACTCAGATTGCCCTTACTTGCCCTGCCTTCCCTCCCCTCCCTCCTCCCCCATTAACCCTTTCTCTCCTTTCCACCTCTCCTCCCTCCTTTCCTCTCTCTTCCTTCCTCCCTCCTCCCCTATCTGTCCTCCTTTCCTCTCCTCTCCATCCCCTCCTCTTCTTCCCTCCCATCCTCCCTCCCCCCCTCCTCTTCCTCCTCCTCCTCCAATTCCTCTCCCTAAGGACACTGCAGAGGCACCGTCCCCACCAGCAGTGACCACAACAGATGCCCATGATGGTGGGACCAGCATACTGGAGCAAGCCCCTTTGCAGCCAGCGACCTCCGAGGTACTGCAGCAGCCACCAGCCAGTCGAGGTGTACAGGGGGGAGGAGGACAGGAGGACGGGGAGGTGCGCACCCTCAGGGATGCCCTGCAGAGTGCTGAGGACCAGGTACAGCTGATCCACAGTGAGTACAGGAACATCTGTCGTGAGAAGGATGACACGATCCGCTCTCTGAAGGCTGCCCTAGAGCATGGTGTGGATCAGCAGCGAGGTGAGGTGAATTATTTGAATGCATGAACATGTACATAGAAGAGTCCAAGAGAGTGCTTTACAATGTAACATAATAGCTATCAATTAAGGTTACTTAATGATCTTGGAATGCTCTGCTAAGGATTGCCCTGACATTGACCCTAACAAAGGTCAGATTTAGCCTCCCATATGATGATGATGATGATTATTATTATTATTTTTTAAGAGCAGCTGAGCTCAGAAAGCACACTCAAAATGACTCTAAATGTGCTGAACTAAGTTGGAAATGTATTCTGCTGGCGGTAGAGTGTTATGGTGCATGGGGTCCAGAGGCTTTAAAGGCCTTCTCACAAGTAGCCGCTCGTTTAGCCATTCGAGGGAATACCTCTAAATCTATGGCATTGACTGACCTCTTTGGTCGCCTCAGTCACTCACTAATTAGAGCTAATGCTCGTGCCATTCTGAGTCGTTCCTACTCCCACCTTGTGCAGCAGGTGGATGAACTTTGTGTGTGATTGTTTGTATTGTGTGCGGTTAATATAATGCAGTCAGAATAATTATTATAATACTATGTATAGGGAATGCATGGATACATTGTACATTATTATTATTATTTTACGAAAATGTGTTAATCAAATAACAATAACTATTGCTATAACCTACAGTACGTATAATACACACTATACCTAACATGCACAGTTTACAGAGAGCGGGGATAGGATGGCTTGAGAATTTGCTGTCACAATCAGTTCATTTGTATGTTGTGTGTACACTTGGAGGTTCTTATTGAGCTTACATAATCGCAGTCAAGTTTGGTAACCAGCCTTGTGGGTCTGGATCTTGCATTTGTTGTCTGCGCAACCGTGTTTAGTAGTTATGATTACGCAGTAACAAAAAAAAAAAAAAAAGGAGACCCCTTTATTCAAGATGGGAAGTTAAGCGCTCTTGTGGAAGTACTGAATATGTGACTTGTAACCCCCCCTTTTTGGAAAACTGATTTCCAGGACTTGCTTTTAACTTGACTTGGCCAATGATAGACATAATTAAACTGCTCTACTTGTCTCTATTGGGAAAGAATATAACAAACCCTATTCTGGAGTTTATTGTACTGTAGATTTTCTCTGTGTACATTCTTATAACATGCAGCCTCGCTCGGCTGTTTTTACTGGTCCATCCAAGACTCGCTTGGTTGTAACTATTTGTCTTGCAGATGAAATTGTGGAGAAAGAGTTAGCTGTGCATAAGGAGATGGTGATTGAATTGAGGAGGCAACTGGAAGAGAAGGAAAGTGATTTGCAGGTGGGTGTCAGGTGGGAGGGGAAGCTCCTCTCTCTCTCTCTCTCTTCCCCTCCCCCTTCCACTCCCTTCTACCTCCCACTCTTCCTCCCTCTCTCTTGACGATGTTCCCCTTTTACTGCTGGTGATAAAAGGGTTAATCAATACGTTGGTCCATATTCATTGTGCTGCATGTAGTATACGTACCCTCGGCTCATCTACCTTTATGCAGGAGCTGAACTCGAAAGCAGAAGCCAAGTTTAACAAGCTGAAGAACCAGGCCAAAGTGAAGATAGCTGCACTCAGTAGGGAGCTGGAGCAGATGAAAGGTGGAAAGGGAGAAGTTCAGCATAACACATCTCAGGTGAGTTGCCTACTCCACTGTTTGGTTTGTGATAGTTTTTGAAGCTGACAATTCTATTTTTTGTATCCCTAGAAACCCACAAATAGAATTAAAAATAGAATAAAACCTTTTTTATCCTTCATATATCATGAAACCTACGATTCTTTGAGACAACCAATGCACACACATTACACACACCATCACACTACATCATCAATTGCAAACTCACACATTGATAGTGAAGGCCATAGCAGAACTACTGCATAGCGATTACAGGTTACCTTAAATGAAAAAATTTATTCTACGTAATGGAATAAAATAGAGGTGGGCGTGGATATAGATAGCTTAGCATGCCACTTGCACTAGCGGGTTTAAAAAACTATAAGTGGCTTTCTGACATGAGATAACAGCTGTTTAGCAAGCTTGGAAGCAACTGATCGATATTCACAGCTGTCTTAGCCTCAGCCATGGCTTTAGCTAGTGGGACCAATTAGCATGGAGTTACTGGTTGGTTGTGCGAGGATTCACTGTGCTACGTTTCTGTTTTGGACTTAGTCTGGGTACGAGATTTCCGTCTGTTTGGAGTACCCTCTTCTTCTTCTTCATACAGCTGCTTCTCATTGCTGATTAATTGGCTCCTCAAAAATGGTTGTATGGCTCTTCACTGTTGCAAAACCTTCCAAAACATCTTTTTCTCGCTACTACACATGAAATTTTATTGTATTTGTAGAATAAAATCGCGTAATGGAATTTGTCTGTTTATTCTATATAATAGAATAAAAGTTACGGAGATAGTGTATACATCTTTACATAAAAATTTTTACTGCTGAGGGCATGCATATTACCCATGATGGGGACATGATGGGGACATGATGGGGACATGCATATTACCCATGATGGGGACATGATGGGGACATGCATATTACCCATGATGGGGACATGATGGGGACATGATGGGGACATGCATATTACCCATGATGGGGACATGCATATTACCCATGATGGGGACATGATGGGGACATGCATATTACCCATGATGGGGACATGCATATTACCCATGATGGGGACATGATGGGGGCATGATGGGGACATGCATATTACCCATGATGGGGACATGATGGGGACATGATGGGGACATGCATATTACCCATGATGGGGACATGCATATTACCCATGATGGGGACATGCATATTACCCATGATGGGGACATGATGGGGACATGCATATTACCCATGATGGGGACATGATGGGGACATGCATATTACCCATGATGGGGACATGATGGGGACATGCATATTACCCATGATGGGGACATGATGGGGACATGCATATTACCCATGATGGGGACATGATGGGGACATGATGGGGGCATGCATATTACCCATGATGGGAACATGCATATTGCCCATGATGGGGACATGATGGGGACATGCATATTACCCATGATGGGGACATGATGGGGACATGCATATTACCCATGATGGGGACATGATGGGGACATGCATATTGCCTATGATGGGGACATGCATATTACCCATGATGGGGACATGCATATTGCCCATGATGGGGAGACATGATGGGGACATGCCTTGCTCATGATGGGGACATGATGGGGACATGCATTACCCATGATGGGGACATGATGGGGACATGCATTACCCATGATGGGGACATGATGGGGACATGATGGGGACATGATGGGGAAATGCATTGCTCATGATGGGAACATGATGGGGACATGCATATTACCCATGATGGGGACATGATGGGGACATGATGGGGACATGCCTTGCTCATGATGGGGACACGATGGGGACATGCATTCCCCATGATGGGGACATGCATATTGCCCATGGTGGGGACATGGGGATGTGGTGGGGCCATGATGGGGACAGTGTTATTGGAAAAGGAGGATGGTATGGGACCTGTATTATTGTTCACGAGGAATATGGACATTTCCCTTCTCCGTACCCAACTAAGGCTTTGGAAGACTCCCTGGTGTCAGGGGGTGTGACCGACCCAGTAACCCAACAACAACTGGATGATGCTGTGGCCCAGCTTGGACAGTGCAAGCAGATCATTGCATCCCTAGAGAGTGAGAAGCAGCTGCTCCTTCAGGAGAAGGCAGAGGATGGTATGAGGACTCAGGCAGCAGCTGATGAGCTGGCAACCATGCAGGTCAGTTTGTTCGGTCAGCTGTCGTGTGTCTTGGGCATGTGGTCCTTTTGTGTGTGTGTGTGTGTGTGTGTGTGTGTGTGTGTGTGTGTGTGTGTGTGTGTACACGTGTGTGTGCACATGTGTGTGTGTGTGTGTGTGTATGAGCTCTGTGTTGCTCCACCTCATGCTGTTTCCACCTCTCCCCACCTGCTGTTTCCACCTCATCTCCCCACCTGCTGTTTCCACCTCATCTCCCCACCTGCTGTTTCCACCTCATCTCCCCACCTGCTGTTTCCACCTCATCTCCCCACCTGCTGTTTCCACCTCATATCATCCCACCTGCTGTTTCCACCTCATCTCCCATCTGCTGTTTCCACCTCATCTCCCCACCTGCTGTTTCCACCTCATCTCCCCACCTGCTGTTTCCACCTCATATCATCCCACCTGCTGTTTCCACCTCATCTCCCCACCTGCTGTTTCCACCTCATCTTCCCACCTGCTGTTTCCATGGGCCTAATCCCCCCCTCCACCCCCCCACCCCAACCCCTTTGTGTTGCTTTTGCCGGTCTTTCACAGGCCCTCATCCAAAGGGAGCAAGAGAATCGTCTTAGTATGGCGAGGGAAGTGACTGCACTTGAAAGCCAGCTTGAACTCAGCAGGAAGGAGTTGTGTGTGGCCAAGGTGGCCCATGAACAGGACCAACAGCTGTTGGAGCAGGAGAGAGAGCAGTACAGAGCTCTGCATGGTCGTATGGTGGAGCTTGGCCTCCAGCTGGAAGGACATGGTGGCTTGCGCAGGGACCACAGTTCTGCTTCGTCTGATGTGCAGGTGTGTGTACATGTGTATATGTGTATATATGCTTTTGCCTTTGCGTTTGCATAGATTTACCAAGCAGCTTTATTTTCTGCTGAGACCATACAGTGGGAGTATGTAAATACACCTTCCCTGGGGGTGGGGTTGGCTTCCCAAATGTACATGTACGCATGCATACCTTAGGATATTCATACCAAGTACTTCCCTAATGTGACACTAATTAACTTGCTCATACCTCACAATACGGATGTGCACATACCTCTGGAGAGCTTCAACCCTGATGTGCCACGAGTACTCATCTTCCTCTGTTCTCTCTTTCCCCCCCCCCCCCCCCCCCCATACCTCGGCCTCCTCCAAAATCCATGACTTCAGGTGATAAGTGCTGCACTCTCCCAGCTTGATAGCGAAGAGGAGTGGAAGTTGGTCCCCTCTGGGAGTGGGAATAGTTCTGGAGGCAAGAGCGGGGGGCCCTACTCACCTCTTGAAGTCACCGAGGTGCCGGTGATGGAGCAGCGGGTGATGTCGTCTGGTGACAAGGTGAGCGCGCACACATTTGTACAGAGCATTCTTGTTGTGCAAAGCAGGTGTGGCTGAGGTGACCAAGGGCAAATTTTCTCTGCACAACACCTTCCTATATTATGATAGCAATTGCAAGATCAAGTTAACATACATTTCTATAACTAATCCGCACAGTAAATGCATGTCCCAAACATGCTATATGTGTATATTTCATAATTACCATAAGGCACAAGCCACTCGTTTATGCCCAATGTATGCACCTAGGCTGGTTTCTTACTTACATAGTGGTACATGTAGGTAGAATCTACCAATGAATTAGAATGCACATTGAGCGTAAAACTCTTCACACTACCATATAGTTAAAGCTACCATTGGGCCCTTGTTTTTATTTTATTTTTATTTTTTAACAGGCATTGAGGGCATGCACACATGTTTTTTGGTAGTGTGTCAACTGTTTTTTGGTAGTGTGTCAACTGGCACTGTATATCTCTATCAGTGGTGTTGTGGTGGAGACAGAAGTATATAAAGGTACCCCTTTGCATAAATAGTTAATCGCGACAGACCAGCCTGGGGGAAAACCGTACTACGGAGCTACCCCGTGCTTTCTCTTTTAAAAAAAAATATATATCTTTTTTGACGTAAATATATATATTTTTACAAATACATCACTAATTTTGGCTGTTATTTTGGCGCCCTGTTTTTTGACCGCCGGGGGGGGGGGGGGGGGGGGGCAATTGCCCTCCTATCCTCCCTGCCCCCCCCCCCCCCCCGACCACACTGCCACTAATCTCTATCCTTTACAGGGCTCTCTGGTGGACCTAGAATCAGAACTCCTGAAACTGGAAGGTGTGCTACGGGAGAGAGAGGAGGAACTGTCTAGCCTCAGAAGCATGCTGGAGCTCAAGGACACGTCTGTGAGGCGCCATGAGCAGGAGACCTTGCAGCTCTCAGAGCGCTGCAGATTGCAGGCCTTAGAGGCGGACAGGTTGAAGGCCGACCTTGAAGGGGCGCATAGCACCATCTGTGACCTCCGGGGCACGCAGGCGGGCACTGAGGAGGAGAGCAGGGAGGTCCGATCGGAGAACGAGGACCTGCGGTTGCGTCGCGAGCAGCTGGAGGTGGAGGTGAGTTCCCTCCGGAATGTCGTCCAGAGCTTGGAGGCACGGTGCAAGCAGCTGGAGCAGGGGTTGGATGGCAAGGAGCTGACTGTGTCGAGGTTGTTGGCAGAGGCGGAGGAGGTCAAGGGGAGTGCGGTGAGGGCGGAGCAGGAAGCAAAGCGCCTGGCCAGACTCCTCGAGGAGACTGAGCTCACCAATCAGGTCTTGCGGCAGAGTCTGGACAGGGACACAAAGACGTCTGCTGACAGGCTGGACAGCTCTGCCAAGCAGATCGAGGACCTTGGTGAGGTCAATGTTCGGCTGCAAGTGCAGCTGGACGAGAAGGAGTCCCACATACAGCAGCTGCTGCAGGCGAAGGCCAGTCTGGAGCAGGGACTGCTACAAACCCGGGAGAGCCTTCAGAACAACGAGGCCAAGGTGGCTGCCACAGCCTCATCCCTTCAGCAACAGCTGGAGGATTTAAGGAGAGACTCTGCGGAGAGGGAGAGGGAAGCGAGGCGAAATGCTCAGGCCTTGCAGGCAGAGTTACAAGAGGCCATCCGCAATCATGAGCTGGTGGAGAGACAGCTTCAAGAGGCGTCTGTGTCTGGAACCAAGAAAACAGAGGAGTTGTTGTTGGCCAAAGCCAGCCTGGATGAGTTGAGTTCTGAGAACTCTAAACTGCAAGCGGATGTAACAAAAGTGACTGCTGCTTTACGGTCTGCTCGGGAAGAACACGCTCATTGTGATGCGTTGGCAAAGAGGCTGACAGAGACGACAGATGCTCTTGATGCTACGCAGCAGAGAGCTAAGGAGGCAGAAAAAGAGTTGGTGTCTGTTAAGGCTGATTTTGCGCAGCGCCTGGGTGTGCTGATGCAGGAGATTGATCTGCTCACTCGGGAGAGGGCAGGACAGGACGAGGAACGGGCCGAAATGTCATTGCAGACGGAGAGACACAAGGAGGCGTTGGCGGCAGCGACTTTACGCGCGGAGCAGTTGGTTCGGGAGAAGTCTGCCCTCATGGAAGAACTCCAACCTTTGCGACTGGACCTGGAGGCTCTGCGGAGGACGCAAGAGTCGGGTAAGACCCAGGTGGAACTTCTGCAGGGGAAGGTGGATGAGGTTTCGCGCGCGAGGGAGGCTGCCTTGAAGGAACAAGGGACGAGGCACAAGGAGGAGGCGGGGAGGTTGCAGGCTTCCATTGCCGAGCTCGCGGGCCAGGTTGCGGACCTGCAGCTGAAGCTGAGGAGCTCTGAGCAGAAGGTCGGCAAGGCAGTCGAGGAGGGCGCTGCCGAGAGGGTGCGGAGGGAAGGTGTCGAGGCGGACCTGTCCCGCCTGGAACGCGAGAACAAGCAGATGAAGTCGCAGTTCAACTCGGCAGTGGAGCTGATGGAGACACGGATGGCCGACCTGGCGGCGACCCTCACCAAGGCCCAGCAGGGGAGGGCACAGAAGGAGGCGGAGTGCACCTCCCTCAGGGAACAGGTCGGGGCCGAATCTCGGCAGAACGCGCAGCTCAGGGAGAAGTCGGCAAAGCTCGCGGCCGACTGCCAGGGCTGGGCCGAGAGGTGTCGGCTCCTCGAGCAGGAGCATCTTGAACTGAAGCAGCGCGTAGCCGAGAACTCGTCGGAGGTGGAGCTGCTGCGGCAGACAGCGTCTGGTGCCCAGGCTGACCGGGACGCCTTCGGCTTCGAGCGCGATGAGCTGCTGAGGAGCGTTCAGGAGCAGGAGTCCCGGACGCTCGAGCTCGCGGGACACGTGGCCGCTGCGTCCCGCGAGAAGGAGTTGCTGGAGGCTCAGGTCCGCGACCTAGGGAGGAGGCTGGGGACGAGTGAGGACTTGCGTAGGCAGCTGAGCGCACAGCTTCAGGAACGTGAGGGGCTTGTTTCTAGCAGCGAGAAGCAGCAGGCTGAGATAAAGGTACGGCGGGAGTTTATGTTTAGGCATTGCAAGCGTGAGCTAAGGGCTGATTATGGCATGATACAAATTATTGTCTTAGAACGCATGTGTAAACCCATAGATACTAAGGTATCTATGGTAAACTCCATTGCATCTGCATGCTACCATATCATTTATTAAGATGGGGAATGTTCTAACTCTGTTAATGGAGGGGGGGGGAATTTTATAGTACAGGTCCTTATTTGATACACGTTTCTTCCAAATGTTTTGTCCTGCAGTACTTAACAGAGGCAAAGGTTAGTCTTGAACATGACAGGTCTCAACTGTTGGCTGCCCAGGCTGTACTGGAAGGGCAGGTGAAGCAACACCAGATGGCTATGGGCCATCTGCAGCAGCAATTAAACCAAGCACAGTTGGAGGTTGAAGTATGTAGGAAAGGTTAGGCATGTCCTTATATGTAGTTATTTTCACTTACATGTACAGTATGTGCATGTTTACTTGCATGTGTATGGGGGGGGGGGCGGGTTTATCTTACTGCATTAGATATGCTCTGGGTGATTTAGCAAGCATGTTGAATTACAGTTCTAATTATAGTACTCTTATTTTTGTGCTGCTTATTCCTAAAAATAGAAATTTGTAATATTGGCTTGGCTTGATGCGGAAGCACATTTATACACATTGTGATGCACATGTGATGCACACGCGCTCTCGTACACACACATCTAGATGCAGGCAGGTCAACTCTGGCTGAGGAACTTCAAAGAAAGTATGAGGGAGTATAGCCATTTGATTGCTGTAGTGTCAGGCCATTGAATGGGACTACCGAATATATTCATGTATTCCATGTAGGCTGTTGGAGATGGAGCAGACACACTCCCAACACACCATGAAGTTACAGCATTCTTTACGAGAGGAGGCAGAAGGACGCCAGGCTGCAGAGAGGGCATTGACAGAGCTACGTGGTGAAGTGTCCATTGGAATGGAGGACACATCCACTCTCACACCTGCCCAAGGAAGAGGAGAAAACCTGGGTTTGTTCCTTTTTTTGCATTTTATTCTGGGAGTTGTGAGTATGTCTGCTAGTCGCTCCATGTTGTGATAATTTACATGTGTGTGTGTGTGTGTGTGTGTGTGTGTGTGTGTGTGTGTGTGTGTGTGTGTGTGTGTGTGTGTGTGTGTGTGTGTGTGTGTGTGTGTGTGTGTGTGTGTGTGTGTGCATGTATGTGTGCATGTGTTTGTGCATGTGTTTGCATTCCTTATGTTGGGTATGCACTTACTCTGAATCACTCACACATACACATATGCAGCAGTTTATCTTCAAATTGTGGCTGCACAGCTCCAACGTTTTGTTAGGAATCCCAAGTAAGCAAGTGTAATGTGTGGAGTGTTGTAACACACCAACATTTTGCTCCTGCTAGCATCGTGCTGACACGCCTCCTCAGGGCCACCCCTCAAACAAAGCTGCTGTTCATGTTTTATTTTGTCCTTCTCCATCTGTTTGTTCTGTACTTCATGGTGATGTGAGCGATTGGAGTCTTGGGTGTGAGATGTGGAACAGTGTGTGTATGTGTGTGTTTGTATTTGTGTGGTTTGATGGCATATGGTTCGTCTTACAAGATGTCCATATTGCATTTGTGTGTCTCATCATAGATATTAAAGTAAATATCTATGGTTTCATGAACTAAACCAAATCAAGAATGTGTTACCCATTTTTGAGGCAACTTTACTAATAGAATGGCCGTCGTAGTGGTCAGGAGCTATGAGGTGCAATGAAGATGAGGGTGTGGTGTGGTGGGTGGGGATGTATGCACCAAAGAGGCAGAAGTGGGGTTAAAAATAAGCACCAGTTTACTTCCACGTGTGTGTGTGTGTGTGTGTGTGTGTGTGTGTGGTGTGTGTGTGTGCACATGTGTCTTGTTATGTCCTTTGCAATCTTCAGTTAGTAATACATTCACTTTGACCTATTGACCGTCAGACCGCTAACTTCAAAGTTATATACTGTATTAGGCTCATGCATAGTTAGAATATGCAGCCTATGTCGTAATGACGAATATGGTTATGCACCCATGCACTATGTAACATTTGAGTTGCATGCCACGAATCGTTTAGCATATCCAACGTAGTCGTGTGATAATAGCATAGCCGTTTCTCTAAAGCAAGCGACTGAGGTCGGAACGAAGATGAGACGGCAGGTAAGAATTCTAGCCAAGTCCCTGAGTGTATATTCGTCGAAATAACGGCGTGTTTTTATTTATTTATTTATTTATTTTTAAACCTGTAATTATTGTATTGGTGTGTAACTCATTTGCAGGCACTACTTCTAGCTGTGAACATACTCATCTTAAATTGTGAGTTTTCTACGTGGACGGTGGGCAATTGCATGTATACGTGGGCCCTGTGTACGCAAAGCGCTCGTAATTGTTTATACTATACATGCTCATGTACATGATTAATACATGCGCGCGCGCGATAACGATATGGCGCGAGGTTCGGAGTAGAAGTTATAACCTCGCACCGAGCTCACTAAGTATGTCTCACTCACTTATCCATGGATAATTATTAATTAAACCCTGTTATGGTTCGATAATACATATCGTACCATACATGATCTAGGATCGTTATATGGTGGGCAGTGTCAAATACTTAGAATATTTATATCACCCTTGCGTTGGCATTTAGCTTTATGGGATAGATAACGTCTCATGGGTAAAGCAAGAAAACTCTTCTTAGAAGCAGAGATAATATATTATCTCTGCTAGAATCGAAGTAACGCGCCTATAATTGTTACGTGAAACCCCCCGTGGGGGGGAGGGGGCGGCGTTAGGAGATAGCCCGGTGGTCAAACACGAGTTTCCCACGCGTACGTGTAGGTCAAATAACACTCCGACAATGGTGTCCGGTAATGGTATTCACGCGTCAAATCCCCATGGGGGTCTCACGTATCAATGCCGGATATAGGCGCATAAACTTAGAGGAGGGAGGTTGAGGGAACAGGAAGCAGAGGGGGATCGCCTCCTCCAGACCTAAATTTAGCCTCATGACATGCTGTTTTCTCTAAGATGATTAGAAATACATGATGCAGGAATTTTTGGTTTGCATTGAGACAAGTTATCAAAAATGGCCAGAAATGGAGGACATGAGTGAATATGTAAAGTTGTGATAGAGATTTGAGAATTCTGATTTCACCAATAAATTTATCACATTTTAAAATGATTTATCATGTTTCAAGACAAGAAATTATTAATTCGAATCAATTAACTAAAACTAATTTTATCAAATTGAATTCCAAACACATTCAATATTCGCTAAAATCGGTCTGATGATGATATACGTGTATCGCGAAAAGAACATTAAGCATCCATTAACTAAAATCAAGAGAAATAAATTAACTACAACCAAGCATAATTAATTATATTCATAAACGTATGTCATTATGTAATATCTCGCGTCATCTTTTAAACATTGATGTGTCGTCTGCTCACGAGACTTCTGCTCTCGAGAACATTAAAATAGTACGATACATTGTGCCAAACCTCCGTTCTGCTAAAAATAAAAACGATACAGCTACCGTACGCCCACGCTTATGTGGATTGATGCAGCGCAAGTGCGCAAATTAAAATTTCTGCGTGCCAGGCTAGTGTATAATAACAACAGGTCCTGACATGTTTTTGTTGTTGCCGAAACACTATATCCTACATGCCATGCGCAAATTTAGTTGAGCGTTTTATTAGTTCCCAGATACCAAGTCATTTCGTGCATTTCTCACGCGACACAATAGTGGAACTAATTATGATAACCGATTGAGTATTTTAACACGAGGGATCGCTACGCGATATACATCCGGCGGGAATGAGAATGGTAGTGGTGTTTTACCGTTTCGTTCGAGTACGTAAGGGCCCAAAGCGTTCGAAGCTATCAAACAGCGCGTGGAGAAATTTCTGTTGCTATTATTTCCCCATCTGTATCGTTTTTAATGTGCTGGTGCAATTTGGTCATATCAGCAAAAATCCATAGTGGGTCTTAATAAACGAGGGATTCGGGGATAAAAACACGAAGTTAAAGCAAGATCCCACAATATACATTTTACCATACAGCAAATGTGTAGTATATGATGCGTTGAAAATAGGAAGGAAGTCCATAGCAGTTGTGTAACGTGTGTGATTACAAGGAGATGCACATTTATGATAAATATACAAAACAAATTTAGGAAAGCGTCATATCGTGCACACATATGAACAGCTACATGTAAAACCCTGAGATAACTGGTTGCTATAACATCAGGTTCACAAAATTGAAAAGTACAGTGGAAAAGCCCGCTACATGTACATGATTATCTGTTGGAATGCACCATTTTATCACATTCATAGGCCAGTGGATGTTTGAAGGCAAACATTATGATCTCCTGCAGGCAACATCATGCTCATTCAAAACAATATATAGTACAGGAGTAACAAGAAAGACAATACATATAGGTCATAAGTACAGACAACTTATAGACCTTATTCACAGCATGGTCTAGCCGCGGCCAGAGAATCAATTCCTGAACGCGTGTCCATCACAAGTAATACTCACCAGCCGAAGTAAAGAACTGGTAGTAATACGGAATAACCGTCTCTATTTCGAGACGGTACTCCAGCTCCTGCATCAGCAACTAATTAATGGTGGCGTGCTGTACCATAAATATAATGTAATCTTGGTGACTCCACCACCGGGCAGCGAGTTGTATGTGCTGAGAAGGAAACCATGCACCATCGACTCGCGATCGGCACATAAACAAGCGCGTCTCTTCGCTGAGATATTGTGGTACAACTATGAAGGCACAACCTATGACACGCGATCGCACAAGAGTTGCCTTACATTTCGCGTTTGTGGGAATTATGCGTTGATGCGTGTGGTGCACTGTGGCGTTCTAGCAGCTAGGACTTCCCTATTCATATGGATCGTACGTGCGGTGGGAAGTTGCTTGCACACTTCGTGTTTCGATCAAAATCCTACGCACGCGCGTGATCTTTACAGAGAAGGCAGCATAGCTTTCAGTTATAACGTATACCCTATACTTTGCGTAAAAAAAACCTAGTCTCGCTGTTTGGTGATGGCTGTTGCTGAGTTTTAACTAATATTATAGCTTATCGTAACAAAACGTACCAAGCTAGGAAACATCGTTTCAACACACTCCACGGACACACGACCGGGGTCGTGCATGTATGCTGCCATGTCTCAGAGTTGGCCGGGTAGTGGGCAACGTTATGACGTTTAAATCAATTTTAATAATTTATGGCTTGAACGGGGTACTACAATTCACATACTTGAATCTAGAAATAGACGTGCACATGGGGTAGATATGCTATTTGAACATATAAATATGCAAATAACTTTGTCTTCAGAATCCACTTTATAATCTGCAATAGATCGTCACGCGGTAAAATAGGAAAGGGAAAAAAGTGATCAAAAGTATGCCAGCCATTAAATGTATGCAGTAAAACAAAACCCGGTTTTGAAATTGATGGGGGCAAATTTTTACAGAACAGAAGATATACAAACAATGTGTTATTTGTCCCTGTATCGTAGTAGGGTTTATAAACTTTACTACAAGTCTGTGGTACTAAACTGTGCGCGATTGATAGAAATTACCCATAGACTTCCTGTACAATGATTTTATTACGTGTATTACGGAATTCAAATAATTCATGTCCGCAATTGCTGGCCATGAAACTTGGACTAAAAGGTGGTGTATGGGATTAATTGAATATAGTGGCTGGTATTATCATGGCTGTGTAGATTTAGAGTGCATTTATCTTTATTTTTGTTCCAGATTTCATTATTGAGACTGAAGCCCAATCAGGTACAGTGTAGGATAGATGGTAAACTTTCTATGATGGACAAGGCTGCATAGTATACGTAATAACTGTTGACTATCAAGATACGAACATAGTAATGTATACATTGCATAATAAGTGGCCCTTCTCTAGCGGCATGTGTAAAAGAAACTCCATGACTTTGTACATGCATGGAAAATATGCATGTTCTTCATGCATCTTTTTATTTTTATGTCTCAAACAGTTCCGTCTGCACCTTGTAACTTTACTGTGTCACAAATTTCTGGTTCACCAACACAACTGACTGCTACTTGGTGTGCATCAAATAGTACAACTGGTATCATCACTGGTTACTCTGTGTACTGCAACACTTCTGCTAATCAATCATATCCAGAGCAAATGATTGGACCAAATGTGCCCACCATTAGATCTGTAGTGAATAGGACAACACTGGCTGCTACACTGAATGGACTCAGCCCATACACACAATATAGTTGTTATGTGACTGCTAATACATCAGTGGGACAGGGAAGCCCTTCATTATTATTTGCTGCAAGAACTGGCCAATCAAGTAAGTCATCAACCCATTCCAGGATCTATTAATAAATAAAATGACATGTGTAGCCATAGTGAGTAAGTTGGATAATGCTACACATTGCATGACATGTTTAAATATGGGTTCATAGATTTGCATTTGTGCGCTATATACAGAACATTTCTACTCTACAGTTCCATCATCACCTCAGAACTTCGCTCTGTCTCCTGTTGCTGGTTCACCATCTCAGCTGTCTGCTAGTTGGTCTGTACCCATACCTAGGAATGGTATCATCACTGGTTACTCTGTGTACTGCAACATTTCTGCTAATCAATCATATCCAGAGCAAATGATTGGATCAAATGTGCCCACCATTAGATCTGTAGTGAATGGGACAACACTGGCTGCTACACTGAATGGACTCAGCCCATACACACAATATAGTTGTTATGTGACTGCTAATACATCAGTGGGACAGGGAAGCCCTTCATTATTACTTACTGCAAGAACTGGCCAATCAAGTAAGTCATCAACCCATTCCAGGATCTATTAATAAATAAAATGACATGTGTAGCCATAGTGAGTAAGTTGGATAATGCTACACACCATTGCACGACATGTTTAAATATGGGCTCATAGATTTGCATTGTGTGCTACAATATACATTTCTATTCTCTACAGCTTCATCGTCATCTCAGAACTTCTCTCTGTCTCCTGTTGCTGGTTCACCATCTCAGCTGTCTGCTAGTTGGTCTGTACCCATACCTAGGAATGGTATCATCACTGGTTACTCTGTGTACTGCAACATTTCTGCTAATCAATCATATCCAGAGCAAATGATTGGATCAAATGTGCCCACCATTAGATCTGTAGTGAATGGGACAACACTGGCTGCTACACTGAGTGGACTCAGCCCATACACACAATATAGTTGTTATGTGACTGCTAATACATCAGTGGGAGAAGGAAATCCATCAGCTGTATTCATGATATCTACTGCTCAATCAGGTAACCTGTTAGACTGTTATGCCATTGCTTAAATCCAAAATGTATTAAACATGCTATCCTGACATCTGCTTTTAGTATAACATCACTATTAATATCTATTTTCAGTTCCATCATCACCTCAGAACTTCTCTCTGTCTCCTGTTGCTGGTTCACCATCTCAGCTGTCTGCTAGTTGGTCTTTACCCATACCTAGGAATGGTATCATCACTGGTTACTCTGTGTACTGCAACACTTCTGCTAATCAATCATATCCAGAGCAAATGATTGGACCAAATGTGCCCACCATTAGATCTGTAGTGAATGGGACAACACTGGCTGCTACACTGAGTGGACTCAGCCCATACACACAATATAGTTGTTATGTGACTGCTAATACTTCAGTGGGGCAGGGAAGCCCTTCAGCTCTTGTCACTAAGCAAACCGGAGAAGCAGGTATCCATGGTTTAGTAATGTCACGTTCCATTTAGTTATTAGTTTTTTGATCTCAAGTCAGCTGAATTGTAGACAGCAGTTGATTTACGAATAGGATCATTTTCGATAGCCTTATAAAAAAATAAAGGAAGAGGTTTCTGCATTTCTGAGACCTTTTATTGTGTTGCTCTAGTTAAACTCGCATATACGTTTTGCTCTTTATTCAGTGCACAATAAAACTGTTGTTTCCTCATTTTGCAGCACCATCTGCACCCATAAATGTGACAGTATACAATATCACATCCACTTCTATTTTTGCTAAATGGCAGCCGCCACTTCGGTTGAATGGGATACTGAGGGGATACACAGTCAGCTATACACCTGGTAACAGTGCTCCTTGGAGCATCATCAGTGTCACCAACACAAATGTCAGCCTGACTGCGCTGAGGCCATACACCATGTATTTTATTACTGTGGCTGCCAGGACAAACATGGATGGCTCCAGCTACCCTGTCAATGTCACCACAGCTCAGGACGGTAAGACATTTTGGAATATGTGTGCTGTGTTAGGCAATATCATGTCAATAGTTAATAGATAATGGCGTAGAAAACATGCCAATACACACCTGTCACATGCAAGGCATCCAGAACTGTCCTTAATAGACTTGTTTCCATTATCACATCTTTGTGACCTTCCACATCATCAGACTACACTTTTATACAGGGTCTTTGCAAAAGAGCGCAACGCTTTAAAATGAATATAATCCATTAATAGGATTGTCAATCTAAATGAATTTATGAGCCTACAATAACCACGTTTAGTCAAATACGAACTGCATTGTTATAATTCGTTTATCTTTAGCCGTTCAAAAGATAAAATCAAATAGCTTGCAATTAACTAAACTGACAAAACAATGTACGACAACTTTTAATTAATAACGTGATTTATAAACTGCAGAATAGAATAGACTTTGAAAAAGTATGAAATTTGATTGGCGTTTTACTATTTAATTTTCAAAACAACAAATCAAACTTGAAAAAGCTATATGACCACTACGTCTTTATTAACTTTGAGTTTTAATAACGCACCATTAAATAATCCATAACCAAATCAAGTAGTGTTTTGTACTTCATTTTATACGTGAATAATTTATGATGGTTATTAAAAATATTTACCACATAACAGCTTCAACCTTAATAACTTTAAAGCAAATGATGGTCTTAAATGTTAATAACTCACTATTGAACCTAGGAACTTGAAATCAGTACTGTTCCACCGCATATCCAGATCGTGTGTTACTTATTATTAGTTATTAAAATCAATTATCGCAAACCACAATCTTGAATAACTTTGTTAATAGAGGGCTTTGAATATTTTGATTTATGAGGGATTTGATAGTTGCTTAACCGCTTACAATAATTGAAATCTAAATAATTGAAATCTAATTGGATTGTTTGTATTTGCCTACCTACTGCAACATATGTTAAAGAAATCAACCAGTTAATTAATTTCAATCCTGAGTTATAGGAGTTTTAAAGCGTTGCGTTCTTTCGCAAACACCCTGTATTATTGCTTGTTATGCACATACATGTACATTATGTATTGATTGATGTCATTACAAGCAATCAATGTAAGTTGCAACAGAAACAATTTATCTTCATCCCACAGGGATATTTGCCATGATCATTTGAGATCTTCTTTTGTATCAATCAAATCTTCATTTAGTTTTTGTAAATACAATTGCTTTTGAATTTTGTAAACTGGAAGGACTTGGTAGTGTAGAACCTGTCACATGCAGCTGATGGATTTTCTGCATTTTATTTCTGGTCTCATGCTACAGTTTAAATTGAATCATCAGATGTATACGAGTTTTGTATAAGCTCCAAAGCTTCATTACATTCAGTACCTATTTACACTAGTTCCAGACTATGTTGTCAGGCTAGCACTGTTTGGCTGAAAAACCAAACGCAATCCTTCCTACTTTTTCATGGCAACCAGTTTCAGTTCCTTCAGCCTTAGTTTTAAGTCTTTCATCTCTTTTTAAATCATCGCGATCTTTGCTTGGCATATCATTGATATCTGTTCATCTTAATGTATCACTGCCTGGTGCCAATAACAGAAAGCAATCACGACCATCAGCTACACATACTACATGTGACTATAACATACTGTCCTCAAAAATCTCATCAAGTATGAATTTGACCCTTGCATCTGCTCTCTCTAATGGTTTCAAGCCGGCCCTATAGACTGGTTAGCACCTTTGGCTTGATGCTGTGTATGATGCCATACGTAAAGAGGTTGAAATGCTAAACAGCACCTTTGGCTTGAGGTTATGCATGATGTCACATGTTAAAAGGGTTTGAAATGCTTATGACTCTGCACATCTCTCAATTCAGTTCCAGGGCCTGTTGCAGGTGTAAAAATTCTTCAGAGGACCTTCACAACTATTACCCTTCAGTGGCAGCCACCCCTAATGCCTAATGGAGTAGTGACACAGTACCAGGTGATGTCAGGATTGTTGCCAACAGCCAACGTGACCGAACAATTGGCAATAGTGTCTGGGTTAAATGTGTCCACAATGTACCTGTTCAACATTAGAGCTTGGACTATAATAGGACCGGGGCAGCCAGCTTCCCTACAAGCCAGCACTGCATTCATTCGTGAGTATGACTTAATACAGCACTATATTATATATGGGATGTTTTATGACAAAACCAACCTTGTGCTTTTTCAATAAAACTGCATCAATTTCAAACCCATATATCCTCCAAGCTGAACGACCCACGTCCTTTGACACGTTGCTAAATCAGTTCTGTATTTAATTCTATTTTTACACACTATGAGCCCTTTACACTCGTCCATACCAAAGTTTGGTAACCTTAAGGGTTAAAAACACATAAAACTGAACGAAGGAGCGTCTGATCATCTCTCCAGCGTCAAAATTGCAAGCAGTCCTGTTGCTATCGGAATCTGCAGATCATTGATTTTTACTTAATCGATATTGCAGATGATGAAAGTCAGACCAATTTCCCAGTTGTTTCACGCCAATCTATATTATAGAAGAGATTCCATTCAATGGGTCATTTAGCTCGGAAGATATGTGGGTTTGCTATTGTATAGTGGTCTTACTGAAAATAGCATAAACCTGGTTTTATCATAAAATGTCCAAATTATATAATATGGCTCCCTCACATTTAAATTATGGAACTTGTGCTGCATGGCATGGCTCAAGATTCATAATATTATCAACTCTAATCCACAGCCAATGTGACAGGGATCTCTGTGACAGCCTACAATACAACTGCTGTCCAAGTGTCTTGGGTAGGTATTTCAATTCCTTCAGATGGAACCCTTGTTGGGTACAATGTGTATTACTGGACCAGAGGCAGAGAAAGACAATCAAATGTACTTTATAGCCAGTTCTTTATGGGAGATGTCACGCAAGGAGTTATTAGCACACCGAATCCTCAGGATTATCAGTTTAATGTAGCAGCTGTGGTCAGTGTGATGGGACAAACTTACAATGGTACAGTACTTCTCCTGTCAGGACAAAATTCAGGTAACGGACATAATGTTTACAATAATTAATCTTCTGCCAAAATAATATTTGATGTACCTATTCTGGCCCACATTATAACTGATGTGGCGTAGGAAAGCCTTTAAAATTATTATTTGCATGCAGCCCTAGGCATCAAATGTACTTTATAGCCAGTTTGGGAGATAAAGAAACTGCACGGCTATAAAGTACAACCCTACCTGCACTGCATGCAGTGTTCCAATGACCCCCCCCCCCCCCCCCCCAAAGAAAAAAGTACCTGCCGTGAGGTATTATTACTTTGACATACGAATGCATTTTTTTTTTTTTTTTTTTGCAGCGGTTGATTATTTTGACTCGATCACTCAGGGGTATTTAGGCAGGTTTCAAACAATTTATCGTCGGGCGCCTAGCGTATATGGGGTGCGCGCGTAAATGGCGAACATTTATATGAAATTCGTTGAAGTTGTACCATACTATGGGTCTTTTCTGTTCATTCCTTCTATGTATTTTATACTATCGATTTGTGTGTGTGCATGTGTGTGTGCGTGTGTTATATCGCTTGGTTTTGAGCATGTGTGCGCGTTTTTGACTGCGCGCGCATGCTTTTTTGTGCCTATACACGTAGGCCTACGCGTGTGTTCTATTTATTACACACACACACACACACACGTACACACACATACACACACAATGGCACAACATGTAAACACGTACACATGTACACGCACAACTCACATGTGAGTTCAACACATGCATGTACACACAAAAACAACACTTGGAAGCAGACACAGTGCTGCACAAAAACAGATACCGTTTTGTACAGGACTGTGCCTGTTTACTGGTGTTGTTTTTGTGTGTGTTGAACTCACATGTGAGTTGTGTGTTTATGTGTTGTGTATTTGAGGAAGTGTTTTCACACACCCTTTTTGTACATATAGTTTGGGCAATAACTCCCAAAGCTGTAGTTGGTTGCTTCTGCCATCTGTTTAAAAGTAAATATTTATTTCATTAAGCCCTATACACGAAGTGTATATAGACGGCATATATAGCTCCAGCAGTAATGCAAGGATATCTAAATGGCTGAGAAGCAGCGCGTACAATTACATTCATATTCATACATTACATTCATAGAAGCAAAAGAAGGTTTTTATTTATTGGATCGATAAGGTTGGCTAAGAAAACCATCCTGTACATATGTAACACTGTCGGAGTAACCTACGTCAAGCCATGATATGGTCCTGTACTAATATTAATGCATCCCACTTTACCATGCACGATCGTCTCTTCAAACGGTACTAACAAAAAAGCTTCTGTATAGTTGTCCCGCGCGACATTACCATTGGATGGGATAATATGACCGCATGAATTGATATACGGGTGCGAACAAAATTTTTACGACACTTTTAAGATTTTTATCATGATATGGAACAATGTCCAGCAAAATCACCCCTTATCAAAATTTACAGGACAAGCAAAAGAAAAGTAACGCTCACATTGAAATGTATGGCTAATTATAAATTCAGTACCTTATAACTTTATGATGGATAGTCCAATTTTGGATGCGTAAGGACCATTTGATAGAAACTCTTGGGTGTTCACGGAAAATCCAAAAATTTGAAAACTTGAAAAACTATCCAGAAGGGGTCCCATATAATTATTATTATGTACAATGAATAGCTAATTATTACGTTGTATTATTATGTGACTTTGATTCAACATTACGCGATGAGGCCATCTTAAACATAAGAAGTATCAGCAGCACTACAAAATTTCTGCTTGTTTTTGTTTATAAAAGCCATAATTGCAGTAGTGGCGAAAGAAAAATAGCACCCACAATTAGCAACATCTTAAATCTAAATTATATATATACAGTTTAGATGAAAAAAAGAGCTTTGACGATCCGGATTTTCTATCGATTGCAAAAAACAATAGCAATGACCGTACGCCGTTATGGTAACGACTAACTAATTTGATCTGCAACTGATCAAATAACTCAGAAGTATCAAAACTTTGGCCAGGGCATGAGTATAGTAAAAGACACTGAAGTATGCATTTTTTCTAGGTTGTTCAGTGGCTTTATTGAGGTGTAACCTGCCTTAACACCAATTGTTGTTTTAAAATCGTATATCCAATTCCTTCCGGCAAAGCCGTCTCCGTCATAAACGGTCCGACCACCGCAAACGTCGGGTCGCCTGTTTTGCTTGCCGGCTCCCTCGTTGCGGAGTTTGTTGTCCTTCTTCTCATCATGATGTTAGTTGTACTGATGGTCTTTTTGGTCACGAAAAGGCAACTGAAGTAAGTGCTGCAAAAGGCTCGCGGTGTTTGTTCACATGCAGTGCATGCTCTCGACCATTCACAGGCGGAAATACGATCTAGGAAACATAGGAAGGAACGGCGGTGCCTCGGAAGGTGTTACTGTGCTCAATAGTGCATTCGACGACAGCACGGTTGAAAGGTATATATATGTGTGTACACACGTATTTATTTTCATGCATAAACTGGCAGGAACCTGTCAGGAACCGTCATCGCCGAAAGAAGGTACAAAGAAGCAGTTCTTACACTAACGCCGTATAATGATCGCACCATGCGAAGTCTGAAGTATGTGGGTCGCACAATCATTGCAGTTATTACTAAAATTTTTATAACGATGCACAGTAGCGATAAAACAATGACATTGGAGGAAATACCAGAGGGTGTAGGAGAAGTAGAGCCTGAAGAAATGTATCAAGAATGCGACAATGAACATCACAGACCCGACAGGTACGCGGACACTATATAACAAACAAGAGAACTCCTTATAAATACAGTGTACAATTTATTCTTTATTATACACATGCAATTAGACCCAACCTAGCGGGAAGTCAAGCACATGCTGCTCTTCCTGCCGAAAGTAATGGAGATACGTACTACGCAAGTAATGCAGATAATAATGCCGGAGGTACGGATTACGAAAGTAATGCGGTCGGAGATAGTCATAGCGAAAACAATGTCGGAGATACCTACTACGAAAGTAATACGGCCGGCGATGCGTGCTTCGGAGAGAGGTATATGTTTTCGTATCGTATACACGTGCATAACTCGGATTCTGCATCATGTATGCATTCCATTTTTTAGCGGCTTAAGTGATGGGATACCTGAGGCGTACGAAACTTCTGAAGTGTATGATAATATCGAAAACGAGTGTATTTATGACTCTGTAAATTGACTTGCATTTTCTGCTTGTAATATATAGTCCGACATGCATATAATTCTTTGGCGAAACATTAAAGTTTATATACTCTATGATTTGGCTAAATGAGTCAACTTCCTTGCTGTTTTAGATTTCGCCATGCATCTACTCAATTTTCCGTCGTCCTACTACGCTATACAATTCTTCTGCCTTGGATGTACCAGTCACACTATATATTAGATTTAATTATTAAATGGTTCCCTTTTCTAGCACTATGCACATATATATATGGGACAGTGTCCAGCATAATCATGCACCTTTGTGACACTTTTTAAAAATTTCCAGGACAAGCAAAAGAAGAAAAGTAACGCTTGCATGGCTAATTATAAATTCAGTGCTTAATAACTTCCCAATTTTGGATGAGTAACGACCATTTGATAGAAGCTCTTTGGAGTTCACGGAAAATCATTGATAGACACTGTCCCATATACAGTGTGATTGGAAAGTCGTGCAAAATCTTTGAATTGGTAGAACTGGTAAAACTCCATAGATGAGCATTGAAAAATTATGCTATTGAACCAGAAAATATGCCAGTAATTAATATAAAGTTATTAATTAGTGGTTTTAAAAGTTACTGCTCAGTTTATTTAAATGTTCAATTCTGGAGTTATATACCATTTTGCGCGACTTTCCAATCACCCTGTATAATTATATACGGTGGCTGCAAAAAGGAACCTAGTGCATATTTTTTCAAGTTTTCAAATTATTTCATATTCAAAGAGTCAGCTATGTCCTCTACAACTTCTTTCTTTAGCACTTGAAATTAGTCTGTACATCATGGAGTTACAGTGGCCTGAATTTTTTAATTATGCGTACATTTTAATTGCACGCGTCAACTTTGATGCTCTTTCCTGGAAAATTTTTATGCTTCTTTTCGTTGCCACGATCCCATATAATTATATTATACATTATCCCTGCATGACTACATCATGCATAATACAATTTCATTGAAGATGGAGTTCCCCCCCCCCCCCCCAAGTAATATATAGGCATATAGAAAATACACCATAGATACTTATAGTGTATGATATTAGAAGCAAATGTGCGTGCACGAATTGAGGGGCTAGTCCAACTTCATTGCTTGATGGAGCAAAAAATTGGTTGTAAATCCCGTCTCATAGTCTAAATTCAAGCTATTTCATGGTTCATCCATTCAGTTCTATTGAGGAGAATTATGCTGTACGAACTAACGACCAGGGGCTTATATGATCAGTAACCAGGACAAACTTACAACCATACAAGTATTGGGGGAATTTCTTTACACCATATACTAGAGATAAGGATTCCTTTTCAATTTGAGAATAGCTAAGTTCAGCTGCAGAAAGTGTCCGAGAAACGAAAGCTATGGGACTTTCCTCTCCATCTGGGTAAGTGTGAGATATTACTGCCCCGATACTATAAGCGGAAGCATCACCAGCAAGTTTTAATGGTAAGCTTGGATCATAATGTGCAAGTACTGGAGCAGACACCAAACGTTCCTTTGCTATAACAAATGCACTCTGAAGTCCATTTCCATCTTCTATTACTCTTCAAGAGTTCATTCAGTGGCTGTAATAATGTCGATAATTGCTGAATAAACCTTCCATAATAATGCAACAATCCCAGAAACGACCTCAATTCTTGGACATTTTTAGGTGCAGGAGCGTTTTTTACTGCCTCAACCTTACTATCTGTGGTATGGATTCCAGAGGCATCAATTTTATGCCCAAGATACTGAACAGAATCTTGAAATAGGGCACATTTATCCTTTTAACCTTAAGACCATGATGTTGTAAATGCTTCAAAACCTCCTCTAACTGGATAAAATGCTCCTTTTCAGTTGAACCGGTTACCAGAATGTCATCAATGTAACACATAACGTGTTTCATGCCCTGAAGAATAACATTCATGGTTTTCTGAAACAAAGCCGGAGCCGATACCACACCAAAAGGTATGCGTGTATACCTGTACAGACCCTTATGGGTATTGACCTGTAGTATACAGCACCCCCCCCACTCCCCCGCTTTTCGAAGAACGAACTCCTCTTTTTTACAATCGGCCAAATCTAGCCTCGTCCCCAGGCCGTCAATTAAAACGGCCTGGTACCTATTGCCACTATGTTAGTGCGCATGCGCTGGCCAACGTAATCGTATACTTAGCTTGTAAACCTTTCCGTATACCGTTCCGCGCGAAGCAAGTTTGTTTTTGCAAGGTATGCAAATGAACCTGGACAAACCATCCTCAGAAGCCACTGGGACATCGGCAACCTTGCTGAGCCTGTTTGCAAGATCTGATTGCAAAGATTCCCTTGAAAAAAGTGCGACATAATGTGTACGAGACAAAACACTGTCACAAATCCTACAAGACTTTGACATCGTATACGCGATGAAATATATCAGTAGGTGTACCTGCACAAACTATGAAAGCCTACTGATTATGCATAACAGCGAATGCTACTATACTACTATTTACTACTATTTGTTTTTGCAATTCATCACAACGCTAACCAATTTGAAGTGATGAATTAAAATTAAGAGTAGCTAGCTAGCTGTAGATCTAAAAATAAAAGCTGTCACACTCAATAGTGCCAAATATAGATCTGACTTTTACGAGGAAGTGTAAAGCTATACCAAATGTAACATTTGACATCATATTTGCGATATGTAAACACGCGTAAACCAAGCCTTTACCACATTTACACTATAGCGTAAACATCAGGTTTACTTCGTTGTAAACATAAGTAAATATGTGTAAACCTGAGTTTTACCTCATGTTTACATCGTGTTTACCGCTTGCGTAAACCCGTTTTTTTACGCAGTGTAACACTAATATAACAAAGTCAATCCGCTTATCAGGTGAGGCTTAGCTATACAGCCAGTACTTTACGCGCACTCTCGATTTACGTTTTATATAGTATATACGCAGGTTGCAGCCTTGGATATAACCTACTTTGGGATGCCACCGCTCAAGTCATGCCAGGTACATGATTGCCGTTGCCAGGGAGGGAGGAAGGAGGCGGTGGGTGGGTAGGGGGGGGGGGGGGGGGGGGGGGGGGGATGACGTATTGAATTTGTGTATTACTGGCATTTGATAAGAGAAGAAGAAGAAAAAAAGTTACCATGCACTGCATATATATTTTAATGACGCAATCGATGCGCCTCGTAACTTTTCGAACGCTCTTGTACAGATATCGCCAGTAATGCAGCTTCTCTTGTTCCTACTAATTCAGTTCAATAGTAAGTGCAGAAAATACGTGGATGTGTGTAGGGGGTAAACACGCTCACATTCCACACACTATACAGGGTCAGGTGTGTACTATAACTTTTTTTTTTTACTTGTCATCAAAATTATTTCGGAGAATGGTGTGTTAATAAGCAGTGCAGTCATGTGCCTAATAACTGTACTTATGACACATCCGTATATTTATTCCTGGATAGAATTTCAGATCATCACTGTTGAAGCACAGTATTGTAAGTTATTTATCTTCATACGCATTAATTTAATGAGACGTGGGCAATCCCATTACACTTACACACCTTTTGAGGACTGAGAGTCATGCTTGCGTATAACCCTGCGACACTGTAGTAAATGCCATGTGGGATATATGGCAATGTCTTTCCCTCTATTTCGATACAGCAATCCCATCACCTATAAAATTTACGATTTCAACTGTTTCTGATCTTCCAACTCAACTCCTTACATCATGGGAAGAACCAGATATCAATCAAACGATTACAGCATTCACTGTGTATTGCAACACATCTTATGCTCAATCATATCCAGAGCAAGTGATTGGACCAAATGTGCCCACCATTAGATCTGTAGTGAATGGGACAACATTGGCTGCTACACTGAGTGGACTCAACCCATACACACTATATAGTTGTTATGTGACCGCTAATACATCAGTGGGAGAAGGAAATCCTTCAAATATGCTTACTAAGCAAACACCTCAATCAGGTAACATTAAGCAACGCATGTTTTAAAAAAGAAAATCATTAATATATATAATTGATACTCCAACAATGTAAGTACGCTTAAAGTTTAAACTGCTCTAATCACAATTCTTAGCCAGCATTCCCATGCTTTAAAATGAAATGTTATTATGTAATGCTGTAGACTACAAGGACACTGAATGCTTATGCTCACATATATGTATCTCAGAGTAAATAATATCATGTTCCCATTGATTAGAATCAAAAGAATTATTTATTTTCAGTTCCATCATCACCTCAGAACTTCTCTCTGTCTCCTGTTGCTGGTTCACCATCTCAGCTGTCTGCTAGTTGGTCTGTACCCATACCTAGGAATGGTATCATCACTGGTTACTCTGTGTACTGCAACACTTCTGCTAATCAATCATATCCGGTGCAAATGATTGGATCAAATGTGCCCACCATTAGATCTGTAGTGAATGGGACAACACTGGCTGCTACACTGAGTGGACTCAGCCCATACACACTGTATAGTTGTTATGTGACTGCTAATACATCAGTGGGACAGGGAAGCCCTTCAGCTATACTCACAACTCTAAGTGCTCAGTCAGGTAACTTATATCCATGCTTTAAATGCCAATGCTATTATGTCATACTGTAGCCTAAGAGCAAATTATATCATGTTACAACTGATTAAAATCAGGAATGATTTATTTTCAGTTCCATCATCACCTCAGAACTTCTCTCTGTCTCCTGTTGCTGGTTCACCATCTCAGCTGTCTGCTAGTTGGTCTGTACCCATACCTAGGAATGGTATCATCACTGGTTACTCTGTGTACTGCAACACTTCTGCTAATCAATCATATCCAGAGCAAATGATTGGATCAAATGTGCCCACCATTAGATCTGTAGTGAATGGGACAACACTGGCTGCTACTCTAAATGGACTCAGTCCATTCACACAATATAGTTGTTATGTGACTGCTAATACATCAGTGGGAGAAGGAAATCCATCAGCTATATTTGCAATACTTACTGCTAAATCAGGTAACCTCTTTGCCATTACGTAACTCCAAAATCTATTAAACATGCTATGCATTGCTATCCTGACATGTGCTTTTAGCGTAATATCACTATTTTCAGTTCCATCATCACCTCAGAACTTCTCTCTGTCTCCTGTTGCTGGTTCACCATCTCAGCTGTCTGCTGGTTGGTCTGTACCCATACCTAGGAATGGTATCATCACTGGTTACTCTGTGTACTGCAACACTTCTGCTAATCAATCATATCCAGAGCAAATGATTGGACCAAATGTGCCCACCATTAGATCTGTAGTGAATGGGACAACACTGGCTGCTACACTGAGTGGACTCAGTCCATACACACAATATAGTTGTTATGTGACTGCTAATACATCAGTGGGAGAAGGAAATCCATCAGCTATATTTGCAATACTTACTGCTCAATCAGGTAACCTCTTTGCCATTACGTAACTCCAAAATCTATTAAACATGCTATCCTGACATGTGCTTTTAGCATAATATCACTATTTTCAGTTCCATCATCACCGCAGAACTTCTCTCTGTCTCCTGTTGCTGGTTCACCATCTCAGCTGTCTGCTAGTTGGTCTGTACCCATACCTAGGAATGGTATCATCACTGGTTACTCTGTGTACTGCAACACTTCTGCTAATCAATCATATCCAGAGCAAATGATTGGATCAAATGTGCCCACCATTAGATCTGTAGTGAATGGGACAACACTGGCTGCTACACTGAGTGGACTCAGCCCATACACACAATATAGTTGTTATGTGACTGCTAATACATCAGTGGGACAGGGAAGCCCTTCAGTTATACTTACAACTCTAAGTGCTCAGTCAGGTAACTTATATCCACGCTTTAAATGTCAATGCTATTATGTTATACTGTAATCGCACATGTACCTAAGAGTAAATTATATCATGTTACAACTGATTATAATCAGGAATGATTTATTTTCAGTTCCATCATCACCTCAGAACTTCTCTCTGTCTCCTGTTGCTGGTTCACCATCTCAGCTGTCTGCTAGTTGGTCTGTACCCATACCTAGAAATGGTATCATCACTGGTTACTCTGTGTACTGCAACACTTCTGCTAATCAATCATATCCAGAGCAAATGATTGGATCAAATGTGCCCACCATTAGATCTGTAGTGAATGGGACAACACTGGCTGCTACACTGAGTGGATTCAGCCCATACACACAATATAGTTGTTATGTGACTGCTAATACATCAGTGGGACAGGGAAACCCTTCAGCTATACTCACAACTCTAAGTACTCAGTCAGGTAACTTATATCCATGCTTTAAATGCCAATGCTATTATGTCATACTGTAGTCGCACATGTACCTAAGAGCAAATTATATCATGTTACAACTGATTAAAATCAGGAATGATTTATTTTCAGTTCCATCATCACCTCAGAACTTCTCTCTGTCTCCTGTTGCTGGTTCACCATCTCAGCTGTCTGCTAGTTGGTCTGTACCCATATCTAGGAATGGTATCATCACTGGTTACTCTGTGTACTGCAACACTTCTGCTAATCAATCATATCCAGAGCAAATGATTGGATCAAATGTGCCCACAATTAGATCTGTAGTGAATGGGACAACACTGGCTGCTACACTGAGTGGACTCAGTCCATACACACAATATAGTTGTTATGTGACTGCTAATACATCAGTGGGAGAAGGAAATCTATCAGCTATATTTGCAATACTTACTGCTCAATCAGGTAACCTCTTTGCCATTACGTAACTCCAAAATCTATTAAACATGCTATCCTGACATGCGCTTTTAGCATAATATCACTATTTTCAGTTCCATCATCACCTCAGAACTTCTCTCTGTCTCCTGTTGCTGGTTCACCATCTCAGCTGTCTGCTAGTTGGTCTGTACCCATACCTAGGAATGGTATCATCACTGGTTACTCTGTGTACTGCAACACTTCTGCTAATCAATCATTTCCAGAGCAAATGATTGGATCAAATGTGCCCACCATTAGATCTGTAGTGAATGGGACAACACTGGCTGCTACACTGAGTGGACTCAGCCCATACACACAATATAGTTGTTATGTGACTGCTAATACATCAGTGGGACAGGGAAGCCCTTCAGCTATACTCACAACTCTAAGTGCTCAGTCAGGTAACTTATATCCACGCTTTAAGTGTCAATGCTATTATGTTATACTGTAATCGCACATGTACCTAAGAGTAAATTATATCATGTTACAACTGATTATAATCAGGAATGATTTATTTTCAGTTCCATCATCACCTCAGAACTTCTCTCTGTCTCCTGTTGCTGGTTCACCATCTCAGCTGTCTGCTAGTTGGTCTGTACCCATACCTAGGAATGGTATCATCACTGGTTACTCTGTGTACTGCAACACTTCTGCTAATCAATCATATCCAGAGCAAATGATTGGACCAAATGTGCCCACCATTAGATCTGTAGTGAATGGGACAACACTGGCTGCTACACTGAGTGGATTCAGCCCATACACACAATATAGTTGTTATGTGACTGCTAATACGTCAGTGGGAAAAGGAAATCCATCAGCTGTATTTACAATACTTACTGCTCAATCAGGTAACCTGTTAGACTGTTATGCCATTGCTTAAATCCAAAATCAAATAAACATGCTATCCTAACATCTGCTTTTAGTATAATATCGCTATTAATATTCATTTTCAGTTCCATCATCACCTAAGAGTAAATAATATCATGTTCCAACTGTTTAGAATCACGAATGATCTATTTTCAGTCCCCTCATCGCCTCAGAACTTCTCTTTGTCTCCTGTTGCTGGTTCACCATCTCAGCTGTCTGCTAGTTGGTCTGTACCCATACCTTGGAATGGTATCATCACTGGTTACTCTGTGTACTGCAACACTTCTGCTAATCAATCATATCCAGAGCTAATGATTGGACCAAATGTGCCCACCATTAGATCTGTAGTGAATGGGACAACACTGGCTGCTACACTGAGTGGACTTAGCCCATACACACAATATAGTTGTTATGTGACTGCTAATGCATCAGTGGGACAGGGAAGCCCTTCAGCTCTTGTCACTAGGCAAACCGGAGAAGCAGGTATCCATGGTTTAGTTATGTCATGTTCCATTTAGTTATTAGTTTTTTGATCTCAAGTCAGCTGAATTGTAGACAGCTGAATTGTAGACAGCAGTTGATTTACAAATAGAATCATTTTCGATAGCCTTATAAAAAAATTAAGGAATAGGTTTCTGCATTTCTGAGACCTTTTATTGTGTTGCTCTAGATAAACTCGCATATAAGTTTTGCTCTTTATTCAGTGCACAATAAAACTGTTGTTTCCTCATTTTGCAGCACCATCTGCACCCATAAATGTGACAGTATACAATATCACATCCACTTCTATTTTTGCTAAATGGCAGCCACCACTTCGGTTGAATGGGATACTGCGGAGATACACAGTCAGCTACACACCTGGTAACAGTGCTCCTTGGAGCATCATCAGTGTCACCAACACAAATGTCAGCCTGACTGCGCTGAGGCCATACACCATGTATTTTATTATTGTGTCTGCCAGGACAAACGTGGATGGCTCCAGCTACCCTGTCAATGTCACCACAGCTCAGGACGGTAAGACATTTTGGAATATGTGTGCTGTGTTAGGCAATATCATGTCAATAGTTAATAGATAATGGCGTACAAAACATGCCAATATACACCTGTCACATGCAGGGCATCCAGAACCATCCTTAAGAACTGTCCTTAATAGACTTGTTTCCATTATCACATTATTGTGACCTTCCACCTCATCAGACTACACATTTATATTATTGCTTGTTACGCACATACATGTACATTATGTATTGATTGATGTCATTACAAGCCATCAATGTTAGTTGCAACAGAAACAATTTATCTTCATTCCACAAGGATATTTGCCATGATCATTTGAGATCTTTTGTATCAATCAAATCTTCATTTAGTTTTTGTAAATAAAATTGCTTTTGAATTTTGTAAACTGGAAGACTTGGTAGTGTAGAACCTGTCACATGCAGCTGATGGATTTTCTGCATTGTATTTCTGGTCTCATGCTACAGTTTAAATTGGATCATCAGATGTATACGAGTTTTGTATAAGCTCCAAAGCTTCATTACATTCAGTACCTATTTACACTAGTTCCAGACTATGTTGTCAGGCTAGCACTGTTCGGCTGAAAAACCAAACGCAATCCTTCCTACTTTTTCATGGCACCAGTTTCAGTTCCTTCAGCCTTAGTTTTAAGTCTTTCATCTCTTTTTAAATCATTGCGATCTTTGCTTGGCATATCATTGATATCTGTTCATCTTAATGTATCACTGCCTGGTGCCAATAACAGAAAGCAATCACGATCATCAGCTACACATACTACATGTGACTATAACATACTGTCCTCAAAAATCTCATCAAGTATGAATTTGACCCTTGCATCTGCTCTCTCTCTAATGGTTTCAAGCCAGCCCTATAGACTGGTTAGCACCTTTGGCTTGATGCTGTGTATGATGCCATACGTAAAGAGGTTGAAATGCTAAACAGCACCTTTGGCTTGAGGTTATGCATGATGTCACATGTTAAAAGGGTTTGAAATGCTTATGACTGTATAACTTTGCTGCACATCCCTCAATTCAGTTCCAGGGCCTGTTGCAAGTGTAAAAATTCTTCAGAGGACCTTCACAACTATTACCCTTCAGTGGCAGCCACCCCTAATGCCTAATGGAGTAGTGACACAGTACCAGGTGATGTCAGGATTGTTGCCAACAGCCAACGTGACCGAACAATTGGCAATAGTGTCTGGGTTAAATGTGTCCACAATGTACCTGTTCAACATTAGAGCTTGGACTATAATAGGACCGGGGCAGCCAGCTTCCCTACAAGCCAGCACTGCATTCATTCGTGAGTATGACTTAATACAGCACTATATTATGTATGGGATGTTTTATGACAAAACCAGGCTTGCACGTGCTTTTTCAATAAAACTGTATAGAACAGCATCAATTTCAAACCCACATATCCTCCAAGCTGAACAACCCACGTCCTTTGACACATTGCTAAATCAGTTCTGTATTTAATTCTATTTTTACACACTATGAACCCTTTACACTCGTCCATACCAAAGTTTGGTAACCTTAAGGGTTAAAAACACGTAAAACTGAACGAAGGAGCATCTATAATCTCTCCAGCGTCAAAATTGCAAGCAGTCCTGTTGCTATCGGAATCTGCAGATCATTGATTTTTACTTAATCGATATTGCAGATGATGAAAGTCAGACCAATTTCCCAGTAGTTTCACGCCAGTCTATATTTTAGAAGAGATTCCATGCATTCAATGGGTCATTCAGCTCGGAAGGAATGTGGGTTTGCTATTGTATAGTGGTTTTACTGAAAATAGCCCAAACCTGGTTTTATCATAAAATGTCCACATTATATAATATGGCTCCCTCACATTTAAATTATGGAACTTGTGCTGCATGGCATGGCTGAAGATTCATAATATTATCAACTCTAATCCACAGCCAATGTGACAAGGATCTCTGTGACAGCCTACAATACAACTACTGTCCAAGTGTCTTGGGTAGGTATTTCAATTCCTTCAGATGGAACCCTTGTTGGGTACAATGTGTATTACTGGACCAGAGGCAGAGAAAGACAATCAAATGTACTTTATAGCCAGTTCTTTATGGGAGATGTCACGCAAGGAGTTATTAGCACACCGAATCCTCAGGATTATCAGTTTAATGTAGCAGCTGTGGTCAGTGTGATGGGACAAACTTACAATGGTACAGTACTTCTCCTGTCAGGACAAAATTCAGGTAACGGACATAATGTTTACAATAATTAATCTTCTGCCAAAATAGTATTTGATGTACCTATTCTGGCCCACATTATAACTGATGTGGCGTAGGAAAGCCTTTAAAATTATTATTTTAAGTTGTATTGTACTTGCACTGTTATCTTGTAGTGATGTATTATTGTCTTGTTTCACACAATTTGCATGCAGCCCTAGGCATCAAATGTACTTTATAGCCAGTTTGGGAGATAAAGAAACTGCACGGCTATAA
The DNA here is from genome assembly GCA_963681505.1 of Eunapius fragilis. NCBI lineage: Eukaryota > Metazoa > Porifera > Demospongiae > Spongillida > Spongillidae > Eunapius > Eunapius fragilis. The sequence goes on along the minus strand of OY811985.1, from coordinate 4,884,626 downwards.
AGTACAACCCTACCTGCACTGCATGCAGTGTTCCAATGACCCCCCCCCCCCCCCCCCAAAAAAAAAAAGAAAAGTATTTTTATTATACCTGCCGTGAGGTATTATTACTTTGACATACGAATGCATTTTTTTTTTTTGCAGTGATTGATTATTTTGACTCGATCACTCAGGGGTATTAGGGCAGGGGTATTAAGGCAGGTTTCAACAATTTATCGTCAGGCGCCTAGCAACATTCGTATATGGGGTGCGCGCGTAAATGGCGAACATTTTTATGAAATTCGTTGAGGTTGTACCATGGTACGGGTCTTTTCTGTTCATTCCTTCTATGTATTTTATACTATCGATTTGTGTGTGTGCATGTGTGTGTGTGTGTTATATCGCTTGGTTTTGAGCATGTGTGCGCGTTTTTGACTGCGCGCGCATGCTTTTTTGTGCCTATACACGTAGGCCTACGCGTGTGTTCTATTTATTACACACACACACACACACACACACACACACACACACACACAATGGCACAACATGTAAACACGTACACATGTACACGCACAACTCACATGTGAGTTCAACACATGCATGTACACACAAAAACAACACTTGGAAGCAGACACAGTGCTGCACAAAAACAGATACCGTTTTGTACAGGACTGTGCCTGTTTACTGGTGTTGTTTTTGTGTGTGTTGAACTCACATGTGAGTTGTGTGTTTATGTGTTGTGTATTTGAGGAAATGTTTTCACACACCCTTTTTGTACATATAGTTTGGGAAATGACTCCCAAAGCTGTAGTTGGTTGCTTCTGCCATCTGTTTAAAAGTAAATATTTATTTCATTAAGCCTTATACACGAAGTGTATATAGACGGCATATATAGCTCCAGCAGTAATGCAAGGATATCTAAATGGCTGAGAAGCAGCGCGTACAATTACATTCATATTCATATATTACATTCATAGAAGCAAAAGAAGGTTTTTATTTATTGGATCGATAAGGTTAGCTAAGAAAACCATCCTGTTATACGTCAGACGCTACCGTACATACATGTATGTAACACTGTCGGAGTAACCGACATCAAGCCATGATATGGTCCTGTACTAATATTAATGTATCCCACTTTACCATGCACGATCGTCTCTTCAAACGGTAACAAGAAAGCTTCTGTATAACATTACCATTGGATGGGATAATATGACCGCATGAATTGATATACAGGTGCGAACAAAATTTTTACGACACTTTTAAGATTTTTATCATGATATGGAACAATGTCCAGCAAAATCACCCCTTATCAAAATTTACAGGACAAGCAAAAGAAAAGTAACGCTCACATTGAAATGTATGGCTAATTATAAATTCAGTACCTTATAACTTTATGATGGATAGTCCAATTTTGGATGCGTAAGGACCATTTGATAGAAACTCTTGGGTGTTCACGGAAAATCCAAAAATTTGAAAACTTGAAAAACTATCCAGAAGGGTGGACACTGTCCCATATTATTATTATTATGTACAATGAATAGCTAATTATCACATTGTATTATTATGTGACTTTGATTCAACATTACGCGATGAGGCCATCTTAAACATAAGAAGTATCAGCAGCACTACAAAATTTCTGCTTGTTTTTGTTTATAAAAGCCATAATTGCAGTAGTGGCGAAAGAAAAATAGCACCCACAATTAGAAACATCTTAAATCTAAATTATATATATACAGTTTAGATGAAAAAAAAGAGCTTTGACGATCCGGATTTTCTATCAATTGCAAAAAATAATAGCATGACCGTACACCTCACTGTACACCGCGCAATTTTGTTTTGTTTCCATGGTAAAGACTAACTAATTTGATCTGCAACTGATCAAATAACTCAGAAGTATCAAAACTTTGGCCAGGGCATGAGTATAGTAAAAGACACTGAAGTATGCATTTTTTCTAGGTTGTTCAGTGGCTTTATTGAGGTGTAACCTGCCTTAACACCAATTGTTGTTTTAACATCGTATATCCAATTCCTTCCGGCAAAGCCGTCTCCGTCATAAACGGTCCGACCACCGCAAACGTCGGGTCGCCTGTTTTGCTTGCCGGCTCCCTCGTTGCGGAGTTTGTTGTCCTTCTTCTCATCATGATGTTAGTTGTACTGATGGTCTTTTTGGTCACGAAAAAGCATCTGAAGTAAGTGCTGCAAAAGGCTCGCGGTGTTTGTTCACATGCAGTGCATGCTCTCGACCATTCACAGGCGGAAATACGATCTAGGAAACATAGGAAGGAACGGCGGTGCCTCGGAAGGTGTTACTGTGCTCAATAGTGCATTCGACGACAGCTCGGTTGAAAGGTATATATATATGTGTGTACACACGTATTTATTTTCATGCATAAACTGGCAGGAACCTGTCAGGAACCGTCATCGCCGAAAGAAGGTACAAAGAAGCAGTTCTTACACTACCGCCGTATAATGATCGCACCATGCGAAGTCTGAAGTATGTGGGTCGCACAATCATTGCAGTTATTACTGAATTTTTTATAACGATGCACAGTAGCGATAAAACAATGACATTGGAGGAAATACCAGAGGGTGTAGGAGAAGTAGAGCCTGAAGAAATGTATCAAGAATGCGACAATGAACATCACAGACCCGACAGGTACGCGGACACTATATAAAAAATAAGAGAACTCCTAGCTTATAAATACAGTGCATGTATTCTTTATTATCACATGCAATTAGACCCAACCTAGCGGGAAGTCAAGCACATGCTGCTCTTCCTGCCGAAAGTAATGGAGATACGTACTACGCAAGTAATGCAGATAATAATGCCGGAGGTACGGATTACGAAAGTAATGCGGTCGGAGATAGTCATAGCAAAAATAATGTCGGAGATACCTACTACGAAAGTAATACGGCCGGCGATGCGTGCTTCGGAGAGAGGTATATGTTTTCGTATCGTATACACGTGCATAACTCGGATTCTGCATGCATGTATGCATTCCATTTTTTAGCGGCTTAAGTGATGGGATACCTGAGGCGTACGAAACTTCTGAAGTGTATGATAATATCGAAAACGAGTGTATTTATGACTCTGTGTAAATTGACTTGCATTTTCTGCTTGTAATACATAGTCTGACATGCATATAATTCTTTGCATGGCGAAACATTAAAGCTTATATACTCTACGATTTGGCTAAATGAGTCAACTTCCTTGCTGTTTTAGTTTTCGCCATGCGTCTACTCAATTTTCCGTCGTCCTACTACGCTATACAATTCTTCTGCCTTGGATGTACCAGTCACACTATATATTAGATTTAATTATTAAATGGTTCCCTTTTCTAGCACTATATGGGACAGTGTCCAGCATAATCATGCACCTTTGTGACACTTTTTAAAAATTTCCAGGACAAGCAAAAGAAGAAAAGTAAAGCTTGCATGGCTAATTATAAATTCAGTGCTTAACAACTTTATGTTGGATAGCCCAATTTTGGATGCGTAACGACCATTTGATAGAAGGTCTTTGGATGGAGTTTACGGAAATTCATTGATAGACACTGTCCCATATACAGTGTGATTGGAAAGTCATGCAATATCTTTGAATTGGTAGAACTGGCAAAACTCCATAGATGAGCATTGAAAAATTAAGCTATTGAACCAGAAAATATGCCAGTGATTAATATAAAGTTATTAATTAGTGGTTTTAAAAGTTACTGCTCAGTTTATTTAAATGTTCAATTCTGGAGTTATATACCATTTTGCGCGACTTTCCAATCACCCTGTATAATTATATACGGATCGTGGCTGCAAAAAGGGACCTAGTGCATATTTTTTCAAGTTTTCAAATTATTTCATATTCAAAGAGTCACCTATGTCCTCTACAAATTCTTTCTTACGCACTTGAAATTAGTCTGTACATCATGGAGTTACAGTGGCCTGAATTTTTTAATTATGCGTACATTTTAATTGCACGCGTCAACTTTGATGCTCTTTCCTGGAAAATTTTTATACTCCTTTTCGTTGCTACGATCCTATATTATACATTATCTCTGCATGACTACATCATGCATAATAAAATTTCATTGAAGATGGTGTCCCCCCCCCCCCCCCAGTAATATACAGGCATATAAAAAACTTCATTGCTTGATGGAGCAAAAAATTGGTTGTAAATCCCGTGTCATAGTCTAAATTCAAGCTACTTCATGGTTCATCCATTCAGTTCTATTGAGGAGAATTATGCTGTACGAACTAACGACCAGGGCTTATATGATCAGTAACCAGGACAAACTTACAACCATACAAGTATTGGGGGAATTTCTTTACACCATATACTAGAGATAAGGATTCCTTTTTAATTTGCGAATAGCTAAGTTCAGCTGCAGAAAGTGTCCGAGAAGCAAAAGCTATGGGACGCTCCTGTCCATCTGGGTAAGTGTGAGATATTACTGCCCCGATACCATAAGTGGAAGCATCACCAGCAAGTTTTAATGGTAAGCTTGGATCATAATGTGCAAGTACTGGAGCAGACACCAAACGTTCCTTTGCCTTAACAAATCCACTCCGAAGTCCATTTCCATCTTCTATTACTCTTCAAGAGTTCATTCAGTGGGTGCAATAATGTCGATAATTGCTGAATAAACCTTCCATAATAATGCAACAATCCCAGAAACGACCTCAATTCTTGGACATTTTTAGGTGCAGGAGCGTTTTCTACTGCCTCAACGTTACTATCTGTGGTATGGATTCCATGCAGAGACATCAATTTTATGCCCAAGATACGGAACAGAATCTTGAAATAGGGCACATTTATCCTTTTTAACCTTAAGACCATGATGCGGTAAATGCTTCAAAACCTCCTCTAACTGGATAAAATGCTCCTTTTCAGTTGAACCGGTTACCAGAATGTCATCAATGTAACACATAACGTGTTTCATGCCCTGAAGAATAACATCCATGGTTTTCTGAAACAAAGCCGGAGCCGATGCCACACCAAAAGGTAAGCGTGTATACCTGTACAGACCCTTATGGGTATTGATAGTCACAAATTTCTGTGACTCCTCTTCTAGGCATAATTTGCTGATAAGCTTGGGAGAGATCAAGCTTAGAAAACTTTTGCCCTCCCACCAGACTCGCAAACAGGTCCTCAGGTTTAGGTAAGGGGTACTGGTCCACGTCTAATACCCCATTTACAGTAACCTTATAGTCCCCACAGATCCTTATCTGACCATCACCCTTTGGAACTACAACAATTGGGGCTGCCCATTCAATACGATCCACCTTCTTTATGACCCCCTCCTGTTCTAAGCGATCCAATTCCTTTTCCACAGCCTCTCGTAACGCAAAAGGTACAGTACGCGGTTTGAAGAATTTCGGTACTGCATTTGGCTTAACCTGCAGCCTGGCGTGTACACCCTTTAGGGTTCCCAGCCCACCCTGGAATAACTCGTATCTCTTCAACAAGGAGTCTAGCATCGTAACACGGTTAACACTGGCAACCTGACCCACTGTTTTCCAGTCAAGCTTGATGTGCCTTAACCAATCACGTCCCAGCAAGCTTGGACCTGTACCCTTGACCATATACAGCACCAATGTACTCAATTGCTGATTATAACTCACTGCTACTATTGCCTCACCCACCACTGAAATGGGATCACCTGTATACGTCCTTAGTAACACCCTGGAGTTTCTCAACTTGACATCCAAGTTCCACTTCTTCCAGGTTCTCTCTGAAACAAGGGTCACAGCAGATCCCGTGTCTATGTCGAACTGAACTTTCCTTCCCTCGATACCCAGCTCAACACAAAAAGGACAACTGTTCCTTTGCCCCACCACCAATACACTTTGAGACTGATCAATATCGACTTCAATCCACTGGGTGTCTGCAGACTTTGGGGCCTGTCTACGCCGTGGGACTTGAGCTCTTCGACACACTTTAGCAAGATGACCAATTTTACCACACTTGTGACATTGTGCCTTTTGATGATGACAACTAGTTGCTAGATGAGGACCACCACACCTAAAACAAACAGATTTCTTCTTCGGCCCATTTACCGATGTAGATGTACTAGAGGATACTTGCTTAACCTCCTCAATCACTGAAGACGTACTGATTGTCTTGCTGTTCAATTCAGCAGCCTCCATTCCCGTGGACACTTCCACAGCCTTTTGCAGTGACAGATTAGACTCTGACAGCAGTCTCCTTTGAATGTTGTGATTTCTCAAACCACAAACCAGCCGATCTCGTAAAGCCTCTTCAAGAAAGGCTCCAACCTGGCAGTGTGTCGCTAAGCGTCGTAGTTGAGCCATGAACTCTGTCACGGACTCTTCCTCTTCTTGCGTTCTTCGATAAAACCAAAAACGCTCTGCGATAACTAGCGGTTTTGGTTCAAAGTTTCCAACCAATACCTTTGAAATTTGTTCAAACGACTTGGCCTTTACATCCTCTGGTAAGAAGAGGTCCTTAAGCAGCGAAAAATTTTTTGCGCCAATCACTGTCAGGAGAACCGCAACGTGCTTATCGTCACCTACACTATTTGCCAACAAAAACAACTTCACTCGCTCCAAGTATGCCGATGCCTTTTCGGCCTCTGGTTGAAATTCGCTCAATTGTCCAATTGTACCATTGCTTCACCCTCATCGCCAATGTAAAGTCTTAACACCAAATTGTCATAATTGCAAAGAACGAACTCCTCTTTTCACGGCTGTTACATTACATTGAAATCTCCCGCCACATGCCTTACATGGTAATCCCACCCTTCCCTATCACATAACCATTGGTGTAGCGTCGCCTGCACGCCAACTTAATAAACAGATCAGAGTACAGAGTATACAGCGATAAACAGAATACAGTACAGAGTACAGAGTACACAACGGTAACATCACACTGCCACCACCAACATCCATACTGAATACACGATAAACACAACACACAAGGCCGGGCAGGGGGCTCAACACGAACCTATATTTTAAAGGAAGATGAGCCCACATCTCCTTACGGAAAAAACCCCTGTGGCAAACCTCTAATAGGGAAATCCACATAAATAACGGGGGGAAAACCGGCTATCTAGCACTGCCCAGCCACATACAACACATACATACAGCACAACTCCACACAAAAGTCCGTAGCCGCAGCTCCATGTCAGGGCTCATCTGTCAACAGTCAAGGAATCTGCTCATGTGATCACAAACATACAATTTCAACACCACCATACACCAAAAATGCAAATTGGTGTCCAAAAGTTGCGTGCACGAACGCTCAGAATGACCCAGCAGTTGCCACCAACTGCTTATATCTTCATTCCCAGCTGGCGAATCCAGCTGCCCCCCGCCAATAACCCTGCACAACCCCGCCTTGCCATACATCCCTCTCATTACCATGACTACCGTCCCTATTTAGGCGGGAGCATATTTCCTGTCTAATTCAATACAGTACTTTCAAACGACAGGAAAGTGTATTTGGACAACAGTCCGCGCCCACTATGAATTTTAAGTACCTAGCAACAGGGCTCATTACTTCCATAGTAACGACTACCAGGTTGAAAGAGGCTTGTGTACATGAAGATATCGTCGGAGTTTTCACTTTAAAGCGCAACCTACATATGCAGTAAGGACTTCGCCACCCGACAGTGCTAATTTCTAGCAATGATACCTTGGCGAACACGTGCCACACTGCCAAACACTCACGAGGTCTTAACGGGTGCGGTCGAGGGTGCGGTCAACGGTGCTTATGTTTTCTAAAAATTGCTCTTATATTTTTCGACAGGAAACGCCTTGAACAAAGTAAAGGGTTTGATCTTGCGTTTCAAGTAGCTTTTACGTTTGCTACGCGGCTTCGTCTGTCCATTATAGTCGGTTGAAATATAGCGCCATTTTGGGTTCTCTAATGACGCGCCTCCTGTGGATATGATGATGATAATAGAGAGTTATGTATTCTTTCTTCTTTTATTAGGCGGTGGTACTGCAGCTGACATGTGTGATGAAATGTTAAGGTAATGGTCTTGCAAAATGTTTTTAAGCCAAGCAATATAGTATTTCTGATTCCAGTGTAGCCGTGTAGGTGCGTTTTGACGAATTGAATTTAGCATGTATGGTTAAGCACCTTGCTCCCCCATTAGACCACAGTGGTATGTAGATTCCCATTCCAACATGTGCATGGTCCTCACTTGATGGCCTGACTTATTAGGAATAGCTCACAAGAATTACATTAATGCTGTCTGAATGCTATAGCTTTCTTTTGGTTTAATTCCAATTGTGTTTGAGTTGATTGTTTGCCTAAAAGGGAGCAGGCAACAACCATCCAGTCAGGTGCATAGGGGTGCTGATCCCTTGCCCTGAGCCTGACTGGAACCAAGAGGTGATGCTGGTCCCCTTTAGTCAGCTCACCCCATGACACTGGTCAAGGTATGGTGGCTAGATCAGGGGTAGAAGCCCGAAGGGTGCCGCCTGCCATTGATGTATAAGCAAGAACACAGCAATACATGTACAAAGTACAGTCACTGCACAGGTGGAGTTGGGATGAGTATGCAATGTAGCTAGCAATTAGCTGTAAACAGCCTGCCACCATCCTTTTTCTACATGTTTGACCTGGAACCTTGTCAGGTGTCAATATGTTTGGGATCAGAGTGTAGTTAGATTGGGTTGACTAAATGGAGGTGAGGCATTTCAGCCCCCAGACTTTAAGCTCGGGGTTTAATGGAAGTGCTGGGATGTTCCCAGGCTTTAGGCTACGGGGGTGTAGAGTATCACTCATTCACCAAAACATTAAACCATGCAAGTTTAGTACCTAAACAACCACTTACATAAACAGGTATGCAAACACCAAGTTTTTTGTATGGTACTTGTGTTGTGTACTGTACTGTCATAAGTAAATGGCATTTGGAGAATTTCAGCAGAATTTATATGAATGAAGCTCTCCTTGGAAGCATCAAACACTGTTTGCACTACCTTGCTGACAAGTTGCCTCTCTTGGCTGGTTACATCAGTACAACATATTCGATAGCTTTGATGTTTCTGTCACATGACCTGCAACACACCACCCCATCATGCAGGAGTATTCTTGAATATTCTTGCTGTTCAGTGTGGTGTTGTAGAATGACACAATGCAGCAGTCAAATGGAAGGCATGTGGCACATAGAAACCTGCATGTTGTAGGGGAATTGGACTGGTTGTCCTAGACACATTAACTCATTATTTGCAGATTACATCTGTGTAGATGACAACTTTGTATGCAATTTTTGTGGTGCTATAGCCTTATAATATGTTGTACAGTATCAACTGGCTGGGGTACTGCCACATGCTTCAGGTTTGCACCATTGAGCCACGTAAAAGGGGACATTACATACTCTATGATGAAGGAGGAAGGACTGAATTGTGAAAGAATTTTTTTAATTGCACACTACCTTACAGGTACTGATGGCATGGTTGCACCAGTCATGTGGCTCTAACAAACATGTGTAAAACTGTTTGGCTTCGTGATGCAACTGTTACATGTTTCATCATCACGCAGTACTTGAACGTGAATAACTTGCATGGGTGTTGGATCTCAGGACCAGGGTTGCCGAAGGCCGGCCGACCTTTCAGGCCGACCTTTCAGGCCGGACCTTCTGGCCTGACCTTCAGGCCGGAACCCGGCCTGAAAGGCCACTTATTAAAGATGTAATTAGATTATTAAATAATATTATCTCAAGATTATATACAATCACTGTGAATTAATCAGTCACACGATATGCCGCATACATCAGTAAGTTGTGAAGATGAACCAGACCGCCGAGACCGGTCCAGACGTAACTAATCTAACTGTTCAGCACCGATGCATTGTGCTTAAGCATTATGCACGCCTCCAGCTGCTGGGGAAGAAGATTCCATCTTTGACGCTGTTGAATAAGCTTGGCTCTAGAAATACCAGCTCAGATGGTGCAGAAGAGGCCAAGCTAGTACTTTCTTGCAAGCTTAGAAATTCTTGGAAAACGCGAGTCGTGCAATTTCCACCATGCAAGCGGATCTATACATAGATAGTACTATCTATGATCTATAGGAGAAGTAGCATTCACTTGTCGTGTTTCGGGAACTGAAAGCCAAGCATCGAACTCATCCTTAACTTCTCTACGTATATAGGTCGTTCGACAAAGGGCTTGTGGCAGTGGTTGCACCAAGCTTTGTCAGTAAACCCTTCATATCCTCTCTTTTCATGACATTTGTACAATTTGAAATGTGCCCACACCACGGAGGGTTGCTTGCGTCGTTGCGGGTACCTGATAAGCTCATCAGTGTTATAAACCCAGCGGTCTGGGTTTATAGGAGACACAAGCTTATGAGATACACATCTGCTACAGAGGAGCCACCAGTCCCACCACAGTCACCTGAAGCTGTATTCGTAGCCCTAGTGACGGCGCTAACGAATGAATAAACGTCACGCGCGTCACGTTACTTGTCTCATATATTGTAAAATAATATTTAATAATTTTAAAGTGAAATTTAATAACTGCATCTTTCGGGTCGACCTTTCGGGCCACGGGCCGGAGGCCTGGCCTGACCTTCAGGTCACAGGCCGGACCCTGGCCTGACTTTCGGCAACCCTGCTCAGGACTGTCTTTTTGTGTGTCAATATTAAAGATTGACAGTAGCTCTTTATGAATTGTTGCTTGTTTAGATGGCCTGCAACCACATAACCAGCACAAATCATCCAACTGACACTTGTGCTTAGGTTCCATTGTGGCTGTAGATTGCTCGCGGTGTGCAAATTATTCACGGTTTTGTACGAGCTCTTACGCCTAGTTGCAGGCGCGTAGCACGAAGCCGAATTCATCAAATGATTCACTGATCCTTTCTCTTTCTTCTGAGCATTTTACAGCTCATTTAATAAGAGCAATTTTTTACAGTATGAAATCGAACTCATGGCATTTTTAGTTATGTTGAGAAGAGCCTGTGCGTGGCCACAAGTACATCGTAGTCGTAATAGTATTCAATTCGCAAATAGTCCTTTAATATTTCAGATGTTTACTAAACATAAATTACTTAATGGGTTTCGCATTGGTACCAAAGGCCAAGTGCAGGCAACCTCCGAAGTTAAGTGTCAGTTAATGAGCTTTATGGCGACCATTTTTTTTAGACATACCGTAATTCAATCCTTACGATCTAATTTCAAAACCTATTGTCACGTACGGAACAGCCGTGAATTTTTTACAATCGGCCAAATCCCATTCTAATTAATGCATACTGAATGTCCACTGCACATGCGCACATATATCTAACAAAGTTGAGAACACAGGCCAAGATAACGTGGTGGATAGCAGTGGCGTAGTGTGGTTGTTGAGCGCCCGGGGACATAATGCAATAATGGCGCCCCCCCCCCCCCCCCCCCCCCTCCCCCACAATTAAAGGGGCGGATCTAGGATTTTGCATCGAGGGTTGGTAGGCAGCCGCAAGGGCGGAGAGGGATATGCCGGACCTCGATCATCCCAGCAAGGGGGTATGTAAAGCTCACCCAAAGGGGTCTGGGGCTCCGCTCCAACCGCTTTGCAACTTTCGCACTTTTTAAGCCACAAAAACATGATACTTTCGTATTAACAGACAATAATTTAATACACTGCATTTGCTTCCGCAAGCAAGCTATGCCTTCACACGTACATTCAATCGTTTACATTAGGAAATTTAGTTTGGGGGAGTATCCGCCCCCGCAAAACTACCCTCGTGCTATGACTGGCGCTATGTGTACCTGTCTGTACGATAATGGATAACTGCTCGCTGCCATTGTGAGCCTGTGCATAACAGGCTCACAATGGCAGCGAGCGATAATCCTGAAGTTGGAACTGCAATGTCAACAGATTATGGAGGTGACGATTGGATACCGTATCTTCAATGTCGGTGATTAGAAATAAATTTAAAAGTTTGCGTGCAGATCGAGTGCAGATGTTTGTTAACAAGACTAGTACTCAAGATGCGCCCGCGGGCCCGTTCGCGTTTAACGCGATAATTATCTGATAATTACCCCCCCCCCCCCCCCCCCCTCGCTGCGCCACTGGTGGATAGTACACCACAAACAGATGGGGGTACACAAGGAAGTTCAGATGATGGGCATGATTCAAAGGATGAATTACTACTCTGCAGGGGCACATGAATGTCACAAGTGATGGTTCTAAGGTTGAATACAGGTCAAGAAGTAGAAGAGCTGTAAGAGAGCCAAAACGATACAACGACTATGTCAAAATCTGAACTTCTAAAAAGGGAGAATTGTAATGTAACAGTTAGTGCACGTGATTATGAGTTAATTCGTTGTTGTAAAACGTGTATGCTGAGAACAACCCGCCGACCAGGTCTCGAGATAGTCAAGCCGGGCGTTCTTACATATCATTACAAACTATAGCAAGCACATATTTGCCCGCGGATTGGGGTATAGTTTAGGGCTAGCCCCCCGCACATTCCTTAAGTAGAATCACAGATACAAGATTGTGCCCTACCCACCTTGCATGCCCCTCCCATTGTACCCTACCCACCTTGCATGCCCCGCCCCTTCCATTTAATATTCCGATTTCCTGTTGTACACGTACATACTAATATAACAAAGTCAATCCGCTTATCAGGTGAGGCTTAGCTATACAGCCAGTACTTTACGCGCACTCTCGATTTACGTTTTGTATAGTATATACGCAGGTGGCAGCCTTGGATATAACCTACTTTGGGATGCTGCCGCTCAAGTCATGCCAGGTACATGATTGCCGTTGCCAGGGAGGGAGGAAGGAGGCGGTGGGGGGATGACGTTTTGAATTTGTGTACTACTGGCATTTGATAAGAGAAGAAGAAAAAAAAAGTTACCATGCGCTGCATATAGATTATATATATATATATATATATATTGCAATCGATGCGCCTCGTAACTTTTCGAACGCTCTTGTACAGATATCGCCAGTAATGCAGCTTCTCTTGAGCCTACTAATTCAGTTCAATAGTAAGTGCAGAAAATACATGGATGTGCGTAGGGGGTAAACAAGCTCACATTCCACACACTATACAGGGTCAGGTGTGTACTATAACTTTTTTTTTTACTTGTCATCAAAATTATTTCGGAGAATGGTGTATTAATAAGCAGTGCAGTCATGTGCCTAATAACTGTACTTATGACACATCCTTATATTTATTCCTGGATAGAACTTCAGATCATCACTGTTGAAGCACAGTATTGTAAGTTATTTATCTTCATACGCATTAATTTAATGAGACGTGGGCAATCCCATTACACTTACACACCTTTTGAGGACTGAGAGTCACGCTGCATATAACCCTGCGACACTGTAGTAAACGCCATGTGGGATATATGACAATGTCTTTCCCTCTATTTTGATACAGCAATCCCATCACCTATAAACCTTACGGTTTCTACTGTTTCTGATCTTCCAACTCAACTCCTTATATCATGGGAAGAACCAGATATCAATCAAACGATTACAGCATACACTGTGTATTGCAACACATCTTATGCTCAATCATATCCAGAGCAAGTGATTGGACCAAATGTGCCCACCATTAGATCTGTAGTGAATGGGACGACATTGGCTGCTACACTGAGTGGACTCAACCCATACACACAATATAGTTGTTATGTGACTGCTAATACGTCAGTGGGAGAAGGAAATCCTTCAAATATACTTACTGAGCAAACACCTCAATCAGGTAACATTGAGCAACGCATTTTTCATGTTTTAAAAAAAGAAAATCATTAATATATATAAACTAGCGTGTCCCCGTGAAAAATCACGGGTTGATTATTCGTCTCGCTGTTATTCGTCTCGCTATTCATTTGCCAGATGAACAGTTGGTCTACCTCCTAGCTTCTTTTTTTTTTTTTTTTACCGGCTGTTTTACCAAATGTTGCATATATAATCTATCACCTGTTCTAACATACGGTTACTACGCAGCCTCTATAACATGCCCGCGCAATTTCAGATAGTAACTACATGTTCTCGGCCTGTTCGATGAGACTTGAGAGCGAACCACAATAGCGTTGCTTTTATTCTTTCGGTACTTATGCAGTTCTCCGCCCACTTTGAATTCAAGAAATATTGAAAAAAAATTTAGATATTAAATGTGAAGTGGAAACCAGCTGTCATTGCGACCGCCTTTTGTGTGGGAGGTGGTCGTTTCTATTGGTAGCTAGGTACGCGTACATACCTAGCAACCAATAGGCGCTAGGCCGAGTATATAAATGAGTTACGCGGACGTACGTACGTACGGACGTACGTACGTACGTACGATGGAAATTATAGTATTAGATGTTACTCCAACAATGTAAGTACGCTTAAAGTTTAAACTACTCTAATCACAATTCTTAGCCATGTACTTCGCGTTCCCATGCTTTAAATAGAAATGTTATTATGTAATACTGTAGACTACAAGGACACTGAATGCTTATGCTCACATATATGTATCTCAGAGTAAATAATATCATGTTCCCATTGATTAGAATCAAAAGAATTATTTATTTTCAGTTCCATCATCACCTCAGAACTTCTCTCTGTCTCCTGTTGCTGGTTCACCATCTCAGCTGTCTGCTAGTTGGTCTGTACCAATACCTAGGAATGGTATCATCACTGGTTACTCTGTGTACTGCAACACTTCTGCTAATCAATCATATCCAGAGCAAATGATTGGACCAAATGTGCCCACCATTAGATCTATAGTGAGTGGGACAACACTGGCTGCTACACTGAGTGGTCTCAGCCCATACACACTATACAATTGTTATGTGACTGCTAATACATCAGTGGGAGAAGGAAATCCATCAGCTGTATTTACAATACTTACTGCTCAATCAGGTAATCTGTTAGGCTGTTATACCATTACTTAAATTCAAAATCTATTAAACATGCTATCCTAACATCTGCTTTTAGTATAATATCACTATTAATATTCATTTTCAGTTCCATCATCACCTAAGAGTAAATAATATCATGTTCCAACTGATTAGAATCATGAATGATCTATTTTCAGTTCCCTCATCGCCTCAGAACTTCTCTCTGTCTCCTGTTGCTGGTTCACCATCTCAGCTGTCTGCTAGTTGGTCTGTACCCATACCTAGGAATGGTATCATCACTGGTTACTCTGTGTACTGCAACACTTCTGCTAATCAATCATATCCAGAGCAAATGATTGGATCAAATGTGCCCACTATTAGATCTGTAGTGAATGGGACAACACTGGCTGCAACACTGAGTGGACTCAGCCCATACACACAATATAGTTGTTATGTGACTGCTAATACATCAGTGGGACAGGGAAGCCCTTCAGCTATACTCACAACTCTAAGTGCTCAGTCAGGTAACTTATATCCACGCTTTAAATGTCAATGCTATTATGTTATACTGTAGTCACACATGTACCTAAGAGTAAATTATATCACGTTACAACTGATTAAAATCAGGAATGATTTATTTACAGTTCCCTCATCGCCTCAGAACTTCTCTCTGTCTCCTGTTGCTGGTTCACCATCTCAGCTGTCTGCTAGTTGGTCTGTACCCATACCTAGGAATGGTATCATCACTGGTTACTCTGTGTACTGCAACACTTCTGCTAATCAATCATATCCAGAGCAAATGATTGGACCAAATGTGCCCACCATTAGATCTGTAGTGAATGGGACAACACTGGCTGCTACACTGAATGGACTCAGCCCATACACGAAATATAGTTGTTACGTGACTGCTAATACGTCAGTGGGAGAAGGAAATCCATCAGCTATATTTACAATACTTACTGCTCAATCAGGTAACCTCTTTGCCATTACTGAAATTCAAAATCTATTAAACATGCTATCCTGACATGTGCTTTTAGCATAATATCACTATTTTCAGTTCCATCATCACCTCAGAACTTCTCTCTGTCTCCCGTTGCTGGTTCACCATCTCAGCTGTCTGCTAGTTGGTCTGTACCCATACCTAGGAATGGTATCATCACTGGTTACTCTGTGTACTGCAACACTTCTGCTAATCAATCGTATCCAGAGCAAGTGATTGGATCAAATGTGCCCACCATTAGATCTGTAGTGAATGGGACAACACTGGCTGCTACACTGAGTGGACTCAACCCATACACACAATATAGTTGTTATGTGACTACTAATACATCAGTGGGACAGGGAAGCCCTTCAGCTATACTCACAACTCTAAGTACTCAGTCAGGTAACTTATATCCACGCTTTAAATGTCAATGCTATTATGTTATACTGTAGTCGCACATGTACCTAAGAGTAAATTATATCATGTTACAACTGGTTAAAATCAGGAATGATTTCTTTTCAGTTCCATCATCACCTCAGAACTTCTCTCTGTCTCCTGTTGCTGGTTCACCATCTCAGCTGTCTGCTAGTTGGTCTGTACCCATACCCAGGAATGGTATCATCACTGGTTACTCTGTGTACTGCAACACTTCTGCTAATCAATCATATCCAGAGCAAGTGATTGGATCAAATGTGCCCACCATTAGATCTGTAGTGAATGGGACAACACTGGCTGCTACACTGAGTGGACTCAGCCCATACACACAATATAGTTGTTATGTGACTGCTAATACATCAGTGGGACAGGGAAGCCCTTCAGCTATACTCACAACTCTAAGTACTCAGTCAGGTAACTTATATCCACGCTTTAAATGTCAATGCTATTATCTTATACTGTAGTCACACATGTACCTAAGAGTAAATTATATCATGTTACAACTGGTTAAAATCAGGAATGATTTCTTTTCAGTTCCATCATCACCTCAGAACTTCTCTCTGTCTCCTGTTGCTGGTTCACCATCTCAGCTGTCTGCTAGTTGGTCTGTACCCGTACCTAGGAATGGTATCATCACTGGTTACTCTGTGTACTGCAACACTTCTGCTAATCAATCATATCCAGAGCAAAGGATTGGATCAAATGTGCCCACCATTAGATCTGTAGTGAATGGAACAACACTGATTGCTACACTGAGTGGACTCAGCCCATACACACAATATAGTTGTTATGTGACTGCTAATACATCAGTGGGACAGGGAAGCCCTTCAGCTATACTCACAACTCTAAGTGCTCAGTCAGGTAACTTATATCCACGCTTTAAATGTCAATGCTATTATGTTATACTGTAGTCGCACATGTACCTAAGAGTAAATTATATCATGTTACAACTGGTTAAAATCAGGAATGATTTCTTTTCAGTTCCATCATCACCTCAGAACTTCTCTCTGTCTCCTGTTGCTGGTTCACCATCTCAGCTGTCTGCTAGTTGGTCTGTACCCATACCTAGGAATGGTATCATCACTGGTTACTCTGCGTACTGCAACACTTCTGCTAATCAATCATATCCAGAGCAAATGATTGGATCAAATGTGCCCACCATTAGATCTGTAGTGAATGGGACAACACTGGCTGCTACACTGAGTGGACTCAGCCCATACACACAATATAGTTGTTATGTGACTGCTAATACATCAGTGGGACAGGGAAGCCCTTCAGCTATACTCACAACTCTAAGTGCTCAGTCAGGTAACTTATATCCACGCTTTAAGTGTCAATGCTATTATGTTATACTGTAGTCGCACATGTAGCTAAGAGTAAATTATATCATGTTACAACTGATTAAAATCAGGAATGATTACTTTTCAGTTCCATCATCACCTCAGAACTTCTCTCTGTCTCCTGTTGCTGGTTCACCATCTCAGCTGTCTGCTAGTTGGTCTGTACCCATACCTAGGAATGGTATCATCACTGGTTACTCTGTGTACTGCAACACTTCT
This sequence comes from Eunapius fragilis, assembly GCA_963681505.1. NCBI lineage: Eukaryota > Metazoa > Porifera > Demospongiae > Spongillida > Spongillidae > Eunapius > Eunapius fragilis. Next base: position 4,866,892 of record OY811985.1, on the reverse strand, counting down.
GCTAATCAATCATATCCAGAGCAAATAATTGGATCAAATGTGCCCACCATTAGATCTGTAGTGAATGGGACAACACAGGCTGCTACACTGAGTGGACTAAGCCCATACACACAATATAGTTGTTATGTGACTGCTAATACATCAGTGGGACAGGGAAGCTCTTCAGCTATACTCACAACTCTAAGTGCTCAGTCAGGTAACTTATATCCATGCTTAAATGTCAATGCTATTATGTTATAGTGTAGTCGCACATGTACCTAAGAGTAAATTATATCATGTTACAACTGATTAAAATCAAGAATGATTTATTTTCAGTTCCATCATCACCTCAGAACTTCTCACTGTCTCCTGTTGCTGGTTCACCATCTCAGCTGTCTGCTAGTTGGTCTGTACCCATATCTAGGAATGGTATCATCACTGGGTACTCTCTGTACTGCAACACTTCTGCTAATCAATCATATCCAGAGCAAATGATTGGATCAAATGTGCCCACCATTAGATCTGTAGTGAATGGGACAACACTGGCTGCTACACTGAGTGGACTCAGCCCATACACACAATATAGTTGTTATGTGACTGCTAATACGTCAGTGGGAGAAGGAAATCCATCAGCTGTATTTACAATACTTACTGCTCAATCAGGTAATCTGTTAGGCTGTTATACCACTACTTAAATTCAAAATCTATAAAACATGCTATCCTAACATCTGCTTTTAGTATAATATCACTATTAATATTTATTTTCAGTTCCATCATGGCCTCAGAACTTCTCTCTGTCTCCTGTTGCTGGTTCACCATCTCAGCTGTCTGCTAGTTGGTCTGTACCCATACCTAGGAATGGTATCATCACTGGTTACTCTGTGTACTGCAACACTTCTGCTAATCAATCATATCCAGAGCAAATGATTGGACCAAATGTGCCCACCATTAGATCTGTAGTGAATGGGACAACACTGGCTGCTACACTGAGTGGACTCAGCCCATACACACAATATAGTTGTTATGTGACTGCTACTACATCAGTGGGAGAAGGAAATCCATCTGCTATATTTACAATACTTACTGCTCAATCAGGTAACCTCTTTGCCATTACTTAAATCCAAAATCTATTAAACATGCTATCCTGACATGTGCTTTTAGCATAATATCACTATTTTCAGTTCCATCATCGCCTCAGAACTTCTCTCTGTCTCCCGTTGCTGGTTCACCATCTCAGCTGTCTGCTAGTTGGTCTGTACCCATATCTAGGAATGGTATCATCACTGGTTACTCTGTGTACTGCAACACTTCTGCTAATCAATCATATCCAGAGCAAATGATTGGATCAAATGTGCCCACCATTAGATCTGTAGTGAATGGGACAACACTGGCTGCTACACTGAGTGGACTCAGCCCATACACACAATATAGTTGTTATGTGACTGCTAATACATCAGTGGGAGAAGGAAATCCATCAGCTATATTTACAATACTTACTACTCAATCAGGTAACCTCTTTGCCATTACTTAAATTCAAAATCTATTAAACATGCTATCCTGACACGTGCTTTTAGCATAATATCACTATTTTCAGTTCCGTCATCACCTCAGAACTTCTCTCTGTCTTCTGTTGCTGGTTCACCATCTCAGCTGTCTGCTAGTTGGTCTGTACCCATACCTAGGAATGGTATTATCAATGGTTACTCTGTGTACTGCAACACTTCTGCTATTCAATCATATCCAGAGCAAATGATTGGATCAAATGTGCCCACCATTAGATCTGTAGTGAATGGGACAACACTGATTGCTACACTGAGTGGACTCAGCCCATACACACAATATAGTTGTTATGTGACTGCTAATACGTCAGTGGGAGAGGGAAGTCCATCAGCTGTATTTACAATACTTACTGCTCAATCAGGTAACCTGTTAGGCTGTTATGCCATTACTTAAATTCAAAATCTATTAAACATGCTATCCTAACATCTGCTTTTAGTATAATATCACTATTAATATTTATTTTCAGTTCCATCATCGCCTCAGAACTTCTCTCTGTCTCCCGTTGCTGGTTCACCACCTCAACTGTCTGTTAGTTGGTCTGTACCCATACCTAGGAATGGTATCATCACTGGTTACTCTGTGTACTGCAACACTTCTGCTAATCAATCATATCCAGAGCAAATGATTGGACCAAATGTGCCCACCATTAGATCTGTAGTGAATGGGACAACACTGGCTGCTACACTGAGTGGACTCAGCCCATACACACAATATAGTTGTTATGTGACTGCTAATACATCAGTGGGAGAAGGAAATCCATCAGCTGTATTCATGATATCTACAGCTCAATCAGGTAACCTGTTAGACTGTTATGCCATTGCTTAAATCTAAAATCAATTAAACATGCTATCCCAACATCTGCTTTTAGTATAATATCACTATTAATATTCATTTTCAGTTCCATATCACCTAAGAGGATATAATATCATGTTCCAACTGATTACAATCATGAATGATCTATTTTCAGTTCCCACATCGCCTCAGAACTTCTCTCTGTCTCCTGTTGCTGGTTCACCATCTCAGCTGTCTGCTAGTTGGTCTGTACCCATATCTAGGAATGGTATCATCACTGGTTACTCTGTGTACTGCAACACTTCTGCTAATCAATCATATCCAGAGCAAATGATTGGACCGAATCTACCCATCATTAGATCTGTAGTGAGTGGGACAACACTGGCTGCTACACTGAGTGGACTCGGCCCATACACACAATATAGTTGTTATTTGACTGCTAATACGTCAGTGGGAGAAGGAAATCCATCAGCTATATTTACTATACTTACTGCTCAATCAGGTAACCTCTTTGCCATTACTTAAATTCAAAATCTATTAAACATGCCATCCTGACATGTGCTTTTAGCATAATATCACTATTTTCAGTTCCATCATCGCCTCAGAACTTCTCTCTGTCTCCCGTTGCTGGTTCACCATCTCAGCTGTCTGCTAGTTGGTCTGTACCCATACCCAGGAATGGTATCATCACTGGTTACTCTGTGTACTGCAACACTTCTGCTAATCAATCTTATCCAGAGCAAATGATTGGATCAAATGTGCCCACCATTAGATCTGTAGTGAATAGGACAACACTGGCTGCTACACTGAGTGGACTCAGCCCATACACACAATATAGTTGTTATGTGACTGCTAATACGTCAGTGGGAGAGGGAAGCCCTTCAGCTATACTCACAACTCTAAGTGCTCAGTCAGGTAACTTATATCCACGCTTTAAATGACAATGCTATTATGTTATACTGTAGTCGCACATGTACCTAAGAGTAAACAGTATTATGTTTGAATTTGAGAATGATTTATTTTCAGTTCCATCGTCACCTCAGAACTTCTCTTTGTCTCCTGTTGCTGGTTCACCATCTCAGCTGTCTGCTAGTTGGTCTGTACCCATACCCATGAATGGTATCATCACTGGTTACTCTGTGTACTGCAACACTTCTGCTAATCAATTGTATCCAGAGCAAATGATTGGGTCAAATGTGCCCACCATTAGATCTGTAGTGAATAGGACAACGCTGGCTGCTACACTGAGTGGACTCAGCCCATACACACAATATAGTTGTTATGTGATTGCTAATACATCAGTGGGACAGGGAAGCCCTTCAGCTATACTCACAACTCTAAGTGCTCAGTCAGGTAACTTATATCCACACTTTAAATGACAAATGCTATTATGTAATACAGTAGTTGCACATGTACCTAAGAGTAAATTATATCATGTTACAACTGGTTAAAATCAGGAATGATTTCTTTTCAGTTCCATCATCACCTCAGAACTTCTCTCTGTCTCCTGTTGCTGGTTCACCATCTCAGCTGTCTGCTAGTTGGTCTGTACCCATACCTAGGAATGGTATCATCACTGGTTACACTGTGTACTGCAACACTTCTGCTAATCAATCATATCCAGAGCAAATTATTGGACCAAATGTGCCCACCATTAGATCTGTAGTGAATGGGACAACACTGGCTGCTACACTGAGTGGACTCAGCCCATACACACAATATAGTTGTTATGTGACTGCTAATACGTCAGTGGGAGAAGGAAATCCATCAGCTATATTTACAATACTTACTGCTCAATCAGGTAACCTCTTTGCCATTACTTAAATCTAAAATCTATTAAACATGGTATCCTGACATGTGCTTTTAGCATAATATCACTATTTTCAGTTCCATCATTGCCTCAGAACTTCTCTCTGTCTCCCGTTGCTGGTTCACCATCTCAGCTGTCTGCTAGTTGGTCTGTACCCATACCTAGGAATGGTATCATCACTGGTTACTCTGTGTACTGCAACACTTCTGCTAATCAATCATATCCAGAGCAAATGATTGGGTCAAATGTGCCCACCATTAGATCTGTAGTGAATGGGACAACACTGGCTGCTACACTGAGTGGACTCAGCCCATACACACAATATAGTTGCTATGTGACTGCTAATACATCAGTGGGAGCAAGCAATCGTTCTATAATTGCCACAAGTCAAACCAGTGAATCAGGTACTTTATGTTAATAGCTTGATAGTTTTACCTAATTTGTATTTATCAGCATGTGGAAAATAAATATATTCATTGTGGCGTGCATTTTTATGGGAGAAATAAAGACAACTTTACTCTAGCTCTGATCTAAAAAACCTACCATCAGCTTACGGCCACACTAGAAATTTGTACAACGTTTGTAGAAAGCTGTTTTGTGTGTTGTATCCAGGAATGCAAATAAGGTTATTTTTTTTCTTTGCTTATTTCATTGCAGTACCAGGTCCCATCACCGAGTTAAAACTACTAAACAGGGGCTTCACTACTCTTTCGTTGGTGTGGCAACCTCCTCTGATACCAAATGGAGTGGTAGTACTGTACCAGGTCTCAACAGGGTCATCAACAACAAACAACCTGACTGCACCATACTTAGTCAAAACTGGACTAGATGTGGCCACAACATATACATTCACCCTTGCAGCCTGGACTTTAGTTGGGGCTGGGCAGACCACTATGCTGCAAGCCAGTACGGCGTCAGTTCGTGAGTACAGACTTGACATCAAGCTTTACTGGTAGATTTGATCTGACCTTCGTTCCGCAGCAAACGTCACTGGTGTGGCTGTGCTTGCTCTCAATGCGACGGCAGTGCAAGTATCGTGGACGGCTGTTTCTATCCCTTTAGACGGGACTCTTATGGGATACCGGGTATACTACCAATCAGCTCAAAGCATTACAACGAGGCAATTAAATGACTACAGCCAATTCTTTCCAGCTGGAGTCACACTAGGGGTCATTGGTGGGTTAGTGTATTATCAGACGTATCGATTCAGTGTTACAGCTGAAGTCAGTGTAAACGGGCAATCCTACACTGGCAATGTGTCATTATCAGGCGCTGACTCTCCTATAATTAATCCAGGTAACTCCCACTTGATGGTTGGGAATGGGTGCAAGTATGGAACATTCCTTGTGCCTGCATTCATCTGGGTTGAACAGTTGATTATTATAGCCTCTTCCCACACCCAGCCATTGCTGTAAGCACACAGGCAAGCACAACTATTTCATTGCCTTTGCTCCTTGGTGGTTCTCTTGCTGCTGAGTTTGTGTTCATACTTCTTGTTGTGGTGCTGATTACAACAGTAATAATATTCATCAGGAGAAGAAAATCAAAGTATGTGAAGTATGCATGCCTAACTCTAAGTCATCAGATCATTATAAACAAGAGCTTTATTATTATTAGGCAATACGCAGTTGGTAATGAAGGGGGAAAAGTGGAGGCTGCAGAAGGAAGGTAGATGACTATTTGTATGTCACTTGAATAACACTAACCTATTTCTTGTGCAGTCATGAAAATGGGTTTGAAAATATGACGTATGGTTTAGTTACAGCTTCACCTCTTACGCTTAGTAACAGTGCAGCACTCACTGAAAGGTAGCCGTGCCCCGATAGTGTTAAAATTAAAATAAAATGGCTCTTATTCAGTAACCAAGGACACAATGACACATATGAAGAGTGTGGACCTCAAAATATCAGTACTGTGAAACAAAGGCAAGTGTACCCTTTCACTTAAAAAAATTAATGCATTTTTTTAAATTAGCGGTGCAAACCATGTGCACACAACTGTGGAGATTTCCAACCAGATGTATGAATCTGCAGAGACATTTCGTAGTCTTCCGCACAATGAAAGGTATACTTGTATTGCCCTTACAATCCACACATTTGCATTGAATACTGCAGCCATGTACCAGAAGTAGCTATGCAACAGATGGACAATAGCAGAACTAAACCAGGATCAACAAAGACAAACTCTCTGCATTCTGGAAAGTGAGAAATACGAATAAATAAATGTTTCTCTGCAGAGGTAGTAATGTATTATGTTTATTCTACAATAGGCCAAAAATCGCAGAAACTAAATTCACTGGAAGGTAATGCAAGGCATTGATTGATTATGCCAATATACTGCATGCATTCATTATCTTTAAATCTAGTCAACCTCTGGTGGAAACTGCTACAGTGCCTTGCACTGATATATTTTCTACATATTCCCTTGTGATAAACGAACCCACGTATGATGCTCCAAAATAACTGCTGTTTGCAGTGATGTGAACATGCATGTGTGTGACTTGTAACCAATTGTAGACATCTTTGTACAGGCCAAATTATTCTTTTATAATGTCAAACAATTATTTTTTAATTATATATATATTTATCTTACTGATATGTGTATCATGTAATCTATTGCAATATAAATAAACATATCAAGATACAAGAGAATAACACACAAAACACACACAAACGACTACAGAAGCTACTAAATACAAAAGAAACGCGAGAAGCTGTGCTGAAACTCATTCTGGCAGGTATTGCAAGATTTTTTTATGTATATAATATATAATAATTATTATATAGAATACATACACATATGGCTAACAACAACACAACCTAACATATACTTATCCTAATGCACTCACTCACTCACTCATACAATACACATGTATTTGAAACTCTTAACTGCAAAATATCAAAGAGCTTCACTACATGTGTAAATCAATCAACTCATCGAACCATTGGTGTTCCAAAAACTACTACTATAGACCTATTTTGCAATTATATTATTCGTTTTTCTAGCTGTGTACTGATTGTGTGAACGAACTGGGGTAATGATAACGTAACACTAGATAGCCTACTCTATTTTTTTCTAATTGAAACTTAGGTGTGAATGGCCGGGTGGACATCGCCGATTGCGACTCACAAGTACAAAGAACTATGAAAGAAAGAAGCTGGTTTATCTCCCTTTACAATCCTATGTGGAAAAAACCAGCTACAACCTTGGAACAGCTTTGTTTCAAGTTGAAACATCTAGTCTCTCCTCAGGGATGGATGCAGGATTTTCCAGAACTAAGAGAAGGTGTGCTTAACATCATCAAACTTGGTTATAAGCTGGGAGAGTGAACTGCTTTGATGAGCGAATAGTATAATACACAGGGGCGGATCTAGATTTCAGAAATGGGGGGGTTGTTAATTAATATTCATGAAGTGTGGGAGGGGGTCTAGGGCGGAGCCCTAGCCGCCAACGCTTTTTCACTATATCATGCGCACAACACTACATAATGTCATGATACTGCCTTGCCATTTGTTTGCTCGCAGAGCTGCAGTTGTAGAATTTCAGCCACTTTACTTCGCAATAATTCTTAATTGTTACTAATGATAATTATTCATTTTAGGTTTGAAAGCTCCCACAGTTTGTACGTATCTATTCGGGATTCCGTGCGCGTCGATTCGCAAAGTCTTCGTTAGCTTTGTGACTAGTTTCTGAGAAAACTGTTGCAAAATGGATTCATTGGCGTCCTTTTTGCACCATTCATTCATCTGTACAGCCGCTTGCCACGCTTGTATTGCAACAGGTGATTTCGTTCGAAATGAAGCGTCTTCTAAAACTTGATGGGATGTACTTTCCGTCTATATAGATATAGGAAATGCATTTGTCACCCCTACGCAGGACTCTTTGTTTAAGAAAGTGCCTAAAGCAGTTACAGCATCGCCCTCCCTTTATTCCGCCATTTTATTTCCTACTACTCAGTAACCTGTTGATTGGTGTTAACAAGCCCCGTTTCCTCTAAATAATCTATGATTTGAGCATCAGACTATTAACTGGGAGCCTTTTTTAACCCCATCTTCAGTTAGCAGTAACCATTTGGGCTTCAGGTAAGGTTGGCATGTCAGCCATGCTGAACCATTTTCAACTTTGTTGTATTTTACATATCAGCGCACGCTGTACGCCCACAACCGTACACATGTCCAAAAGGTTATTGGCGACTCTGTTACAAGTAGACAAAACTATCTAATATATTATCTCTGGTCTTAGTAAGCGCCACTCGATTATACACAAAAATAGTCAATATGAGAATAATAACGTTTCCTACACGCCCACAAAAGCATCTCTAACACACGGAACGCTGGTCTGATGAAAAACTCGCGTCTAAATACATTTCCAGTCAGAAACACACGTTTCCTAATATCCATACCTCTGAAGCAAGTCGCAGGACACAAGAGAAAGCCTCAAACTAGACAAAGACCTGTGTTACGTTTTCTCAAAAAAGTTCCAGTAACCTGGTCGCTAAGTAAGTGTTATTGATACTACATTGACGGGCCGAAGGGTGCACAATATGATTGTATCACGTGATCCGTTTCCTCTAAATAATCTATGCTCAAATGCAGCACTCACAACTCAATAGTTGCTTTGGCTTTCTGAGAGTAGGTGAATTTAACAACTGGTGGCAAGAGTTCACTCCGCTGGCATCATGGCAAAGTTTCAATCCCTGGCATCACACCACCAAGGATAATGTCCTGTCTCACAGAATCGCGCTCATGCCCACAGCAAACACAGGTCGATGATAACGAAGGCTTCGCCGCAACGTACATTGTCCCGCAGAATAGCTAAATTGTAACTTCACATGTATCTCAATTAGCGCTGCAGACTATTTCTAATAGACGGGACAGTTGCACTGCCTCTTGTTCATTAGCTCCTCCCCCCCCCCCCCCCCCCCGAGGATTGCCAGCTCCCGTGATGCGTTTCAACCCCTCTATGATCAGAAGCGGTCCCATCGCCTTTACTTATTGAAGTGTTACGCTATTAATGCTACCACGACCACCCCCCGCTTTTGAGGCCTAGTAACAAGACAAGCCTGCATTCTGATTGGTGCCACAAATTTGTGGCACTGAACAGAATTATTGGATCCACAAACACACCTCTAATATGCCCAATTAATTCGAATTTCCACAAAGCACTTGCGTACAAGGAAAATGCATCTTCATAACAAGACAGGTTCAACAGTTTCAATACAACTGTTGTCGCTTCCCCATAGTACTCTTGATGTACAAGGCACGGACGTTCTGCCAGTTTTTCTTCAATAAGGAGACAAGGAAATTGACAGAGAGGCCAACATTTGCAGCTAGTTCATCTTCCGATAACTGAACATGGCCAACTGGTGTAGCAAGGCACAAAACCTGTAACAAGGCAAGATCAATGAATATCCCCCCATATGAATAATAAAAGAACAGCAGTTGTCATAAAGCCTGCTCATCTTTGTCCCACACACAAACACATTCAAGGTACAAAGCAAGCTGTAACACACACACACACACACACACACACACACACACACACAAAGCTACTGACTGGATCTGTTGCATGGAACATTATGAGGTTCAATTTCCATTATTATCCTTTATTTTATAGTTGCAATTGCTAGTTTCATATGTCATGTGACCACATTGTTTTGTTTATATATAAAGCAAATATGAGTTCAACTGGTTACATGAACCCAAGTTCATTCTACCAAGGAGACAACACCTCGTTAGTTAATGTGAAAGCCTTTGGCAATTGCAAATATTAACCAAGCTGACCCCCTAGGAAGCAGGATAGTCTACTCAATGTCTATTGCCCAAGGTGTCCCCGGCGGGGCACGTTTGCCCACCAAGGGGCACAGGAAACAAATTGTTTGGCAATTAGTCAATTCTGCTTTCCAGTGACATTTAATGGTTTTGCCACTTTGTACAAGTCCTTATCTGTTTGGGTTGAAGCTTTGAAGACCTAACTATATTCGCTGTTAATATAAAAGCTTGCCAAATTGGAGATACCCAATATGTTTGACGCACATAAATAAATCTTTTAACTGGCCCGTAAATGGCAGCTATATATAGCTCAGCGGAAAAAGCGACTTGTTATAAGCTCTCGCCTTCAAAAACAAATCTTCTAAATAGCCACCTGGGGTACATAGTCCTTGCTCTAGCTAAATATGTGATCTTTGGTCCTCGGTTATTAAGGTACGCGGTGCATTTTCCAACTGTGTCTGGGAGTGTGTTACATACCGGGTGATTCAGCTGAGACAAGCTGCTACAAGAACAGCTAAACACTTTAGAGCTTCAAAGCTTTGACCCAAATAGATAAGAACTTGTACAACGTAGCCAAGCCATTAAACGACACTGGAAAGCTGCATTGACTAATCGCCAAATAATTTGTTTCCTGTACTCCTTGGTGGACAAACGTGCCCCACAACTCCCAGGACAATAGACATTAAGAGTATGGCATTACAAAATATTTCTTTTGCCAAATACCACGAGGTAAGGTCCATCCATATGATAGTCAAATTGCCCCCAGGGTCGGGCAGTTTGAAATGACACATATCAAATCCCCAGATCTCCCACCTAAGCCCGTTACAGGGGGGGGGGGGGGTCAGGGTTGACATTGATAGGTGCATTACATGTATTGGTCAAAACAGCAAAAACCTTTTTACAAATAAAAATTCAAGTATAAAATTCTATTAGCAAAATTGGTAGATATTATGCTACCAAGGTACCTGGTGTACCTACCTTCTTCATCTGGAATCGAATGGTGGACTTGATTTCATCAACCTTTGCTACCATGTTGTCAGCATGGGTGAGGATGGTGGGGAACTTGCCAGCTTTGCTGAGCCCTGGCCCAAGCAGCTTGGGGATCTGCTTTATCAAACTGTCAGAAGCCAGAAATGCATCATACTTCTTTGCTACAGAGGTTAAGAGTTTTTTTGTTTGTGTAAGAATCAGACTCTCAGCATTGGAAGCATATGCAAATTAACACAAATAACTGTACTTCACACTAATTATCGCCCACACTAAACAGATTAGTGCCACCCAAATAAATTTGAATATTCCATAAAATGTTGAGTGATGAACAGTATAGCTTTAAATAATGCAAATTATCCATTGCAACTATTCAAATTTGTGGATGCAAGCTATGACTCAACTATAACAGCCAACTGCAGGTTACATTGTAAGTTTTTAAATGGCTTATTCACAAAATGCTTGTAAAGAAACTGGATTACCAAACACTGAAGTAGTGGATAAATTTTTCAAGGTGTAGAATGTTGCAAGTGTAGGGTACAGTACAAACACATAATGCTGCCAGAAAGGACATACCAAGCTTCTTCACCAGCTTCTTATCTTTGTTGAGTTTCTTCAGTGCTTCAGCATCCATATATGGTATGCCATTAGCCTTCGCCTGATCACAGTGAGAAGCATCACCAAGAATACAGATCTTCATCTTTGGACGAGGTATGTGACGTAGCCTGTACACACAGAACACAGATAATGCTCAAATGAAGTACATCCACACCTCACTTAAGAATGAAGTTTAGACCCTTCAGGCATCAGTATGGACAATGTCAATGATGTGTCCATATATAAAATTTTTTGCCATACAGAATTTATCGCTAACAGGCAATGTCCTTAGCCAGAGAAATATAAATGAATTAATCATTAAACACATCCAAGGAATGGAGCCATTGATTAAATTCATAGTATATACAGTCGTCGCTAGTGATATATCACTGTGGAGGGTGGGGTACAGATTACTATACAAGGGCTGACGCAGGGGGGGGGGGGGGGGGTCCGGACCCCCCCCCCCCCCCCCTCCGCCTATACCACGTGACGTGTAGACGTGTACAGTTAACCCTCATTGCGTGCCTTAATCGTAATATCAGGTGCACATGGCCACAAAGCGTACTTCGTAGATACTCAGACAGTCTGTGTCACGGACCCCCAAAAGCTTCAAAGCGCGGGAGGGGGCACATCCCCCTCCCGCACCCTCCCCCTTATTAGTTATTCATGTTGGACCCCCCCCCCTTTTAGAATTCCTGTATCCGCCCCTGCTATATAGTCACCAGCAACATTAGGTGTGGTTAACCGGTTATGGCCCTATACCGATTATTAAAATGGCTGAAATTGTTGGAGCTCACATGGTAGTAGTAGCTGTTTTGATGAAAAGATGGCAGAAGATTGAAATGGGTGAAATCTTGGCTTTAGTGTCACAGTACTCGGGGAGCATACCACCTATTAGTGCAGGAGCAGTACTCAGGGAGCTTACCACCAATTAGTGCAGGAGCAGTACTCAGGGAGCTTACCACCAATTAGTGCCGGAGCAGTACTCAGGGAGCTTACCACCAATTAGTGCAGGAGCAGTACTCAGGGAGCATACCACCTATTAGTGCAGGAGCAGTACTCAGGGAGCATACCACCTATTAGTGCAGGAGCTTCGTTTTGTAAAGACACGGCCTTTCCTCACCCAATTCAATTAGTCCTTTAAATGTTTTCATGGTTCCACACGCAGCTGCTCGTTGTAGATGCAATTTTAGACACTTATTAACCATTTATTTTGTGGTGGTTGCAGTTTGTTTGAAGTAGTCACTTGGAAGTAAAGCAGTGCTTGACTTCGGGTGACGCAATGCCAGCGACTAACATGCACACATTAAGACAATATCGCTGGCGACTGTTCCTGCTGACTAGCTGCCAGAGATATTGCCCCATATGTGCCAGGCCTTATGTCCCATGGGGTTTAGATATAAACCAGATGGCAAAACTGTACACATTTCAACTACATGAAGTCAGGGCACTAGAAGTACATCATTTGGAGTACTAAGCTTTCTTAGCAATCTGCCAACCATAAAAAACTGATATATTCAAGGCAGTTGTATGAGGTGTTACGAGATATTTTTACATGTGCATTGGACTAATGCTCTGAATACATGCATAGAATTCTTCCAAACTCAAAGGGTTGGTATGTCCACAAAAATGTCTTACACAAACAACCAAAGTGGTTTGTTGTCACTTGCCTATGCTGTACAATAGATACGAAGATAGCTGTCAAAATAATGGTTGCGAGTACTTTGATATTGTCAACCAGTAAGATATTTGGGTATTAGAGAACTTCAATACTACATCCTTGCTCTGCTATTTCATCCTAACTGACCTCTATGTGGAACCTAACCTCTAAATAATATGGCAAACTGAAAGAATCTAAAGTGTGTGCACAAGAGAGGGTGGAAAAGGTTATCCGATTCCGTCAGGACAAGAGCACCATCACCTGACCTACACACTCAAGGAGCAAGAGTGTGAGAGTAGAAGGCCAAAATATCTTATAGGCTGTTACAACTACGAAGACAAGAATCATTGGAAAACCCATTATTCCTGCTCTTGTAACAAGGATCTGCTAGCTGATTCACAACATACACCACATGCAACTAGTATCTCTGCCCTCCCACAATAGATATTAGTATCATCCGTTTTCCATAAGAACCATGATGGGGCCTCTTACCCTTACGTACGTACGCTCTCAAATGGTCCGGCAAGTCCTCGCAAGAATGTATTGGTTCGAAGCACCTGCCCACAAAAGGGCAAGGTCCTTCTCCCCACTTATTTTAAGACCTTGGGTGGTGGTCCGGGTATTGATTAACCCTTCCAAGCATTTGCTTGGTTGCTTACCGAACTGTGCCGCTGAACCTCTTGTCCTTCTGAGGATCATAATTTTTCAAGGAGATCTGCAATTCCACCGTCTCGTTGAACTTTCTTTGCTTCTCCTTAGATCCTTTCAGAACCTCTCTGACACAATCGTAAAGGGTATCACGCGGGATTTTACTGCGGACAAAGAACCAAGTGAAAATTGAACAGTGGCGCTGATCAAACGCTACAGATAAACTAGTTCTATATAGTAAGGGTGAAGAACTAAAAAACCAACAAACGGTTTCGCAGATGGAAAAGGATTTCCATACCTCATTTTCGTTCGCACACGCTCAGCCACGAGCAATCGGATGGGGAGGGGAAAAGACTTGATTCACGCATGCGCTATGCTTAAATGGAGCGGCGGTCATAACTTTTACTTTTTACACATTGTTAACTAGTACTCCGCCCACATCATCCATCGTAGACTGCTTGGTGTTACACGGGGTTTGCTTCTCGTTTAAACTTCACCCTGCATAAGGAGCTAAGATGAGGCTGCAGGTTAGTGTGGTGCAGCAGCTTTGCCATCTAGTCTTGCACGAACTTGCCCATCTATGTGGCGGGCGGTATGCCCGTTTATAGCTTTCCTGTCCTCCTAGGCGCTGCTGCTGGCCACTGGACTCCTAATACTTTACGGTAAGCTTGTTTATATTATGTGTGGTTTTTGCATGTATGTATCTATGCATGTTGTGTGTGTGTGTGTGTGTGTGTGTGTGTGTGTGTGTGTGTGTGTGCGTGTGCGGGTGTGTGCTTTGCGCGCGCGCGCGTGTGTTTCATGTATCTGTTTATATAAGTTACGGTGTAGTTGTGAGTGTAGGCCGATACTTGTATGTGTGCTTGTGTTGTGCTTGTGTTGTATGTCGCTGTGTCGTGTATCGCGCACTGAAGCGGTTATTTGCTGGCACAATAGGTATTAAAGCAGTTGCGTTACTCATACCTTCCGGCGCCTAATAAAAATGCCCTGTGCTGTTCGCGATGCCACGCCTATGCGTATGTGCACGGTATATGTGCGCTGATGTGGCAGTATATAATGAATGTGGGTATGGTATGCAACCGTATTGAACACTTAATGGTGTTTGTGTGCATACATAATCGTACGCACATAGTGTGTTCTGCATTGAGTTGGCCTCCATTGACAATGTGTGGAGGCAACCAGATTGACATTCTGCATGGTCATCCGATACGGCTAAACTGTGCTACAAATCCAAGCTACAACCCCTCTCCTCCTCCTCCATTCTGTTTAGGACATTCCATGTATTCCTTATGTTATTTTTATGAGCAAAAAGTTTTACAGATGAGACCCAAAGGCGCCTTGCATGTATAGTCAAGGGGATTGTACCTCGTGTGTACACATGCGTGGAAAATATTATGAATTTGGTGCTGGTGACTGCACTGGTGCACAGAGGTATGCACAAAGCGCGCACAGTGGCAAAGTTGTGCAGTGTTTATTAGCCCCCCCCCACCCCCCCCCCCCCCCCCACCACCCTTCCTACCACAGTAATGGCTTGGCCATGCGCACATACTGGGGGCGACTGTTGTTAATCCAACCTTCACTGTTACACACACACACACACACACACACACACACACTAGTTAACAATGTGAAGCTACTTTTGTGTAGTCTGTGCATACCAACATGTGTATCTATGTGTGTGTGCATACACTTGCAGTGTACATACACACTCGTGTGCATGTACAGTGCATGTATGTGTGTACGTACATGCATATGTGCATGTGTGTGTGCATGTGTGTGTGCAGGTGTGGGGTAAATTGTAATCACATCTGTCTGTGCCAAGCTAACCCTAACTATCTTCCCATCAGTCATCAACAACACACCACCATATCACACCATCACACACCATTCACACATTATACCACAATCACCACCCACCCCACCCACCCCCCTCCCGCCCCCACCACTGTGGCTATATCACCACATTACACCACCACTACATGTACTTACTTACATCATGCCATAATCACACTCATCACACAACCACCAACACACCATCCACCACCAGTAGCACCACACTATCACCAACCCACTACCACCTCCACCATTCATCATTTACCTCATTTACTACATCCTCCCCTCCTCCTTGCCCATAATCACACCTATTTCCACCAGAAGCATTCTCATGTGTGTGTGTATGTGTGTGTGTGTGTGTGTGTGTGTGCAGTTGATATCAATCTAGAAAGATTTGCCATATGTGTATATGCATGCTAGCTATGTATTGTATCCCTATGGTATACACATTGTAACATACATGCTGTACATAAATGATATTCCTGTTTATGACATCAAGGGTGTGGCTATTTGAGAGTACTCACTACTCCATTCACGTATGGCAACGGATGTAGCTCCCCTCTACCCTGGAGTGTACACACTCCATCAACTGATAGCATTCTACACATTCCTTTGAGCACACCCTTTGATTCTGTTGTGCGTGGGGAAACCTGTCTCCCCCACCTGTACCTTCCCCAGCAATCGGTACCATTAGCACTTTTGTCTGACATTGCAAATTCCAAAATTGTCTATTTGTATCATACCATTTCCCCTCCAGTCCCCCAGGGTCCTTTGATGTACCTACTTGCCTGAGTATGATGCCTTACCCTTAGTAATTGCAGTTCTGTGCTTCCTCTCTGTCTTTGATTAGGATAACTTTACCATGTGTAGATTCCGTGCCTGACCTTTTTGTCTGTGTGTGCATGTGTGTGTTTGTGTGCATGTGTGTGTGCATATGTGTGCGTGCATGCGTGTATGTACATGTGTCTGTGTGCATATGTGTGCGTGCATTTGTGTGTGTGTGTGTGTGTGTGTATGTGTGGCAATCTATGTACGTCAACAGCTGGTGAATGAGTGAATAACACAAACTGGTAAGAGCTACAAGGAAGAGTGGGATGGAGAGGGGAAGAAGAGAAGGGAAAAGGAGTTTTAGAATGATATGTGAGGGGGAGATGGTTGAGGGGGAGGTGGGTGAGGGGGAGATATGTGAGAGGGAGATAGGGGAGGGGATGGGGAGGGGGAGATGGGTGAGGGGAGATATGTGAGGAGATATGTGAGGGGGAGATATGTGAGGGGGAGATGGGTGAGGGGGGAGATATGTGAGGGGAGATATATGAGGAGGAGATATGTGAGGGGAGATGGGTGAGGGGGAGATGGGTGAGGGGAGATATATGAGGGGGAGATATGTGAGGGGGAGATATGTGAGGGGGAGGTGGGTTAGATTCGTTTGAATCCATTTAGTTAATCTGTCTGCCAACCTCTTGAATAGTTGTGTGCAGGACAAGGAGTGACACTAACTTCCTGTTTCTGATGGAGGGGGGGAGGGGGAACAGGTGGTTTGGCGGGGATTCAATTACTACATATTTCACTGATTAGTCATTTGGTAGAGGATTGCAGTGGGAGTGTTTGCACCCCAACATTCATCCACCTACTCCATTGTGTCTCACACCTTCATGATCTTCCCCCACACTATACCTGTCTGTCTGCTCAAACTTTCAAACCATTGCATATCATGTCCCTCCCCCATACATCTGGTGATATCATGTCCCCCCCACACCCATACCTTGGGTGCATCTGGTGATATCATGCCCCCCCCCCCCCCCCCTCTCCATACCTTGGGTGCATCTGGTGATATCATGCCCCCCCCCCCCCCAAACCTTGGATGTATCTGGTGTTATACTCCAGACATACTTGGAGGAGGTTTTGTAAACAATGTCTGTAGCATTTCCAAGGCAACTTAGCTGCCCCCTGTCTCCCACATGCAACGTCAATATAATTTACATCTTTTTAAAACGTATAATTAGCATATCCCCGGGCTTGTGTATTTGTTATTGCTGAGAAAATTACTACTCCTATCAATGATCCTGAAATTTTGAATGCGAGATGTGGGGGGGGGGGCAGAAGTCAGATTGCAAATGCTAACATTTGAAATTCTTCACATTACAATAAAGAAGTAGTGGAGACACTAAAGACACCCCAGTAAAAAGGCACAGTTGTGTTTGTTTTTTTTTTTCTTCCTAAGCAGCATTTTCAATATTGCTGCTTTCTTTCTAGGTACCTTTATAAGATTAAAAGCAAAAGGGCTTTAATAGCAGTTGTATTCAGGTGATTTACCACCAAATTTGCACCGTGGGGTGTATATTTATAGTGGTGGTCAGTCTGTATCATAAAGTGGCACGCTGCACTGACCAGGACCCCAGGCCTGCCAGGGCTGGCTTGTGAAATTATATATGCATTCTGCAGCAGCTTAACTGTTGCCAGGCTTTGCCTTGCCCATTCTCACCCACCCTACACACCCCCAATCAGGTTATCTATGACCGGTATAAATAATCTGAGGCATAGGCAAATTTTTGCATATGTATTAAAGTATGGTGGAGGTGGAGCCAAACTAACGCAGGGAACCACTACACCCATCCCATTTAATGGTCGGTATCACCATCTGGTGCCTGTCTCTCCTGCTCGAGTCTCCCCGCATGGCCTAGAGCTGTCAAGACACACACCTCCACCTCTTGGGTACTCCCAGCTGGTGGCCCCTGTATTCACTCCTGGGTACTCCGGAACTCCCAGCTGGTGGCCCCCGTGTTAACTCATGGGGGTACTCCCAGCTGGTGGCCCCCCGTGTTAACTCATGGGGGTACTCCCAGCTGGTGGCCCCCCCCGTGTTAACTCATGGGGGTACTCCCAGCTGGTGGCCCCCCGTGTTAACTCATGGGGGTACTCCCAGCTGGTGGCCCCCCGTGTTAACTCATGGGGGTACTCCCAGCTGGTGGCCCCCCGTGTTAACTCATGGGGGTACTCCCAGCTGGTGGCCCCCCGTGTTAACTCATGGGGGTACTCCCAGCTGGTGGCCCCTGTGTTAACTCACTGCAGTTCCCAACCACCTCTGGTCAAGACTGTTGGGTTACTCTTAGCTCTCCCCCCTCCCCCCCCCCCCCCCCCCACTACCATCAGTCAACTGGGCATGTTGGGCAGGAAATCATCACAGCCATCTTGGTAGTGCAGGTCATGGTTGGGCACGCTTATGTCACACTTAAACATGGGGGATTACTAGGTGGTTAATTAAGACATACTTTTTAAATGATGCAATGCAATCATTAGGATACTAAGAATGCACACACACACACACACACACATGGACACAAAGCATGCTTGCTTGCAGGCATGCATGATTGATGTTAGGGCTGTGCTGCAGGTTGCCCTTAGCTAAAGGAGTATTCAATACATGTGAGACGCTGCTTTTGAAAGACCCTTCCATACACCTTTTGATTGGCAAACCTGATTACTGATAAGTAATTACATTATTATATTATATGTGACAGCGTCTGCGTAAAGAAACATACTTTTTTGCCACTTTCCAGGACTAAGCAAAGCATGTTACTTCAAACGTATGGCTGATTGAAAATTCAGTTTCTTAGCTTGACAGATAGTCTGATGTGTAAGAATCATTTTGTTCATATCAGATGAATCATTTAATGAGGACGTATGGACGAATCATTTAGTGAGGACGTATGGACGAATCATTTAGTGAGGACGTATGGAGGAGTCATTTAGTGAGGACGTATGGACGAATCATTTAATGAGGACGTATGGACGAATCATTTAATGGGGGCGTATGGATGAGTCATTTAGTGAGGACGTATGGATGAATCATTTAGTGAGGACGTATGGACGAATCATTTAGTGAGGATGTATGGACGAATCATTTAGTGAGGATGTATGGACGAGTCATTTAGTGAGGACGTATGGACGAATCACTTTAGTTGAGGACATATGGATGAGTCCTTGTTTGAGGAGCAACATTAATACAGAAATCTTGAGAGGGAAAGAAACTTACGTGTGCAGATGTGACAGATAATGTTTTGTTTGTTTGATCTCTCTGGCATTGTTCAAAAATCGTAAAAATGATGATAGTGATTTCTTTCTACAGATCATTTCACTCAAGTGCAGGCCGATGGTGAGTCCCTTCAAATATAATCATTGGTGGTGCAAATTATACATGTAATGCGACCACCCCCCCCCCCCCCCCCCCCCCCGGGACTGGTGTGCTGTATGCACTGGACTGGTGTGTTGTATATATGTGCTGGACTGGTGTGTGTCAGTGTATGTACTGGACTGGTGTGTGTCCCCACCTCCCCCCCCCCCCCCCCCCCCCCCGCAATCTAAAATGTAGGTTCTAAACCATGGTTAGCACTCCTTCCTGTCACCAGTCCTGCTATTAATTGACATGTAATATTTTTGCTATGGGAGTTTGTGTGTGATGGGGGTTGCTATGGTAAGCAGCACCATCATCTAACAAACGCAGTGCTTGTGATGCAATTTAGTATCAATCACAGGGAAAGGCACATGCTGTGTGCAGCCTGTGCTGTGTTGCCATTGTAAGGTGACATCACACATTGTCTAAACTAATATGCACCGTCAAATTGCATAACCACTGTTTAATTCATATTGTATGATGCCGCAGTATTGCAGTGTGGTATTCGTTTGGTGCAACCAAATATGCTTAGTACAATTAGGTTTTTGTTTAGGGTGGCAAACCTTGGGGTGATCATACAGGCATGATGGTGTAGATTGTATTAAGTTAATGGTCTGCATGTACATGTATAGCAAAAGGCTTGTAGATAGTCTGGCTGGAAGTACCACTTGTAAAGTAACACGCTAGGAGCTGTTCTCTAAAACAACTAATATAACCATCCATACTGGTTTTATGACCTGGTACAGGGCACCACATATTATATATGCAGGGGATAAAGGGAGGCTACTTACTCGCTCAGTCGCAGGCAAAAATAAAAAACCTCACTGCAGTTCATTAAATCATGGTTAGACGTCAGGAACTAGTGAAGCTAACATGAGAACTAAAACTGGCGAGGACCAAGTAACTGTAGTGTAGAGCGCCTTTACCAACACCTCCAGAACAATCCAAGCAACTCAAGTGAGGATGACATCACGGCGACGAATTCGAGGATCTCACATGGCCATGGAAGCGATTGGCGATGTGCTGGGGAACCATCTTCTTCCCCCCCTCCCCCCCCCCTGCCCCCAACGTGCTTGAACTGCCAAGCAATGAAGAAGTTACATCCCACGGTTCGCCCATGTGCGCCTTAGGACCTTCACGCGGTTGCTTGATCCCCAGCTCAGTTTATATAACATACAACCATCACCCACTAACCCATCGTTACAGATAACTCCTGCAGTGGGTCTTAGCTTCTTAGCATTTATGCAACTTGCTTCGGTCCCTGTTGGTTGAGTAGCATAGCCTTCCTGTCCTGTGAGCAAACAACATACCTGCGTAGCAATTATATGTATGTGAAATTCCTGGGGAATATACGGGAGATGAGACCAATCGTATGTAGGCTGGAGTTGTTGCCATTTATACCTACACATGCAGTAACACTCCATAACTATTGTTAAATCATATTTATCTTGCATGATGGTGATACACCACAGTACCTGGAACACCTTCCAGTTTATCCTCCACTGTGCTAAACTCTACGGCCATCTTTGTCTCCTGGACACCCCAATCTGGCTCAAACGACATCACCAGTTATGACTTGCTTTATACTACCAGTACTGATTGCTCTGGTGGTACCAATGTGTCCATCGCTGCTGTGTTAAACCAGACAGTTTACAACGTCACGCTCACTGATTTGCTGGCATACACTGGTTATACACTGTGTGTGCGAGCATCAACTGAGGTTGGTCCTGGGAACTTCTCTTCAATGACTGTCAGGACATATCCAGACATCTCGTCTCCTCCAACTGCTTTTAGTTTCACATCTGTCAGCTCTACGTCCATCAGTCTAACATGGGGATATCCAGCAACACCTCAAGGTCTCATAGAAGGATACCTGATCATGTACAATGCAACAGGCATGGAAATTGTGAAGAACATTACAATATCAACTACTGACACAGGAATGCAGAATTATACCATTGATGGCCTGACACCATACACAGAGTACAACATATCTGTGAGGGCTTATAGCTTTCTTCCTGGTCTGAGCGGTCCACTGTATGGAGAATACTCTATGCTGATTGTTAGCACTGCACAAGGCTGTGAGTAGTGTGATGCACACACACACACACACACACACACACACACACACACACACACACACGCGCGTGCGTAAACCACCGCCGTGATCATATATGCAATACTAAGGAGCACACTTGCCATGCTGGAGTTGTTGCCATTTATACCTACACATGCAATAACACTCCATAACTATTGTTAAATCATATTTATCTTGCATGATGGTGATACACCACAGTACCTGGAACACCTTCCAGTTTATCTTCCACTGTGCTAAACTCTACGGCCATCTTTGTCTCCTGGACACCCCCATCTGTCTCAAATGGCATCATCATCCGTTATGACTTGCTTTATACTACCAGTACTGATTGCTCTAATGGTACCAATGTGTCCATCGCTGCTGTGCCAGGCCAGACAGTTTACAGCATCATGCTCACTGGTTTGCAGGCATACACTAGTTATACACTGTGTGTGCAAGCATCAACTGAGGTTGGTCCTGGGAACTTCTCATCAACAAATAACAGGACATATCCAGACATCTCGTCTCCTCCAACTGCTTTTAGTTTCACATCTGTCAGCTCTACGTCCATCAGTCTAACATGGGGATATCCAGCAACTCCTCGAGGTCTCATAGAAGGATACCTAATCATGTACAATGCAACAGGCATGGAAATTGTGAAGAACATTACAATATCAACTACTGACACAGGAATGCAGAATTATACCATTGATGGCCTGACACCATACACAGTGTACAACATATCTGTGATGGCTTATAGCTTTCTTCCTGGTCTGAGCGGTCTGCTGTATGGAGAATACTCTATGCTGATTGTTAGCACTGCACAAGGCTGTGAGTAGTGTGATGCACACACATAGATACACACACACACACACACACACACACACACACACACACACACACGTGCGTAAACCACCGCTTTGATCATATATGCAATACTAAGGAGCACACTTGCCATGCTGGAGTTGTTGCCATTTATACCTACACATGCAGTAACACTCCATAACTATTGTTAAATCATATTTATCTTGCATGATGGTGATACACCACAGTACCTGGAACACCTTCCAGTTTATCTTTCCCTGTGCGCAACTATACGGCCATCTTTGTCTCCTGGACACCCCCATCTGTCTCAAATGGCATCATCATCCGTTATGACTTGCTTTATACTACCAGTACTGATTGCTCTAATGGTACCAATGTGTCCATCACTGCTGTGCCAGGCCAGACAGTTTACAACGTCACGCTCACTGATTTGCTGGCATACACTGGTTATACACTGTGTGTGCAAGCATCAACTGAGGTTGGTCCTGGGAACTTCTCTTCAATGACTGTCAGGACATATCCAGACATCTCGTCTCCTCCAACTGCTTTTAATGTCACATCTGTCAGCTCTACGTCCATCAGTCTAACATGGGGATATCCAGCAACACCTCAAGGTCTCATAGAAGGATACCTGATCATGTACAATGCAACAGGCATGGAAATTGTGAAGAACATTACAATATCAACTACTGACACAGGAATGCAGAATTATACCATTGATGGCCTGACACCATACACAGTGTACAACATATCTGTGATGGCTTATAGCTTTCATCCTGGTCTGAGCAGTCCGCTGTATGGAGAATACTCTATGCTGATTGTTAGCACTGCACAAGGCTGTGAGTAGTGTGATACACACACATAGATACACACACACACACACACACACACACACACACACACGTGCGTAAACCACCGCCTTGATCATATATGCAATACTAAGGAGCACACTTGCCATGCTGGAGTTGTTGCCATTTATACCTACACATGCAATAACACTCCGTAACTATTGTTAAATCATATTTATCTTGCATGATGGTGATACACCACAGTACCTGGAACACCTTCCAGTTTATCCTCCACTGTGCTAAACTCTACGGCCATCTTTGTCTCCTGGACACCCCCATCTGTCTCAAATGGCATCATCATCCGTTATGACTTGCTTTATACTACCAGTACTGATTGCACTAATGGTACCAATGTGTCCATCGCTGCTGTGCCAGGCCTGACAGTTTACAACGTCACGCTCACTGATTTGCTGGCATACACTAGTTATACACTGTGTGTGCAAGCATCAACTGAGGTTGGTCCTGGGAACTTCTCTTCAATGACTGTCAGGACATATCCAGACATCTCGTCTCCTCCAACTGCTTTTAATGTCACATCTGTCAGCTCTACGTCCATCAGTCTAACATGGGGATATCCAGCAACACCTCGAGGTCTCATAGAAGGATACCTAATCATGTACAATGCAACAGGCATGGAAATTGTGAAGAACATTACAATATCAACTACTGACACAGGAATGCAGAATTATACCATTGATGGCCTGACACCATACACAGAGTACAACATATCTGTGAGGGCTTATAGCTTTCTTCCTGGTCTGAGCGGTCTGCTGTATGGAGAATACTCTATGCTGATTGGTAGCACTGCACAAGGCTGTGAGTAGTGTGATGCACACACATAGATACACACACACACACACACACACACACACACACACACACGCACACACACACACACACACACACACACACACACACACACACACACAGATACATATGCATCACCATTGCCTTGATCATATATGCAATACTAAGGAGCACACTTGCCATGCTGGAGTTGTTGCCATTTATACCTACACATGCAATAACACTCCATAACTATTGTTAAATCATATTTATCTTGCATGATGGTGATACACCACAGTACCTGGAACACCTTCCAGTTTATCTTTAACTGTGCTAAACTCTACGGCCATCTTTGTCTCCTGGACACCCCCATCTGTCTCAAATGGCATCATCATCCGTTATGACTTCCTTTATACTACCAGTACTGATTGCTCTAATGGTACCAATGTGTCCATCATTGCTGTGCCAGGCCAGACAGTTTACAACGTCACGCTCACTGATTTGCTGGCATACACTGGTTATACACTGTGTGTGCAAGCATCAACTGAGGTTGGTCCTGGGAACTTCTCTTCAATGACTGTCAGGACATATCCAGACATCTCGTCTCCTCCAACTGCTTTTAGTTTCACATCTGTCAGCTCTACGTCCATCAGTCTAACATGGGGATATCCAGCAACACCTCAAGGTCTCATAGAAGGATACCTAATCATGTACAATGCAACAGGCATGGAAATTGTGAGGAACATTACAATATCAACTACTGACACAGGAATGCAGAATTATACCATTGATGGCCTGACACCATACACAGTGTACAACATATCTGTGAGGGCTTATAGCTTTCATCCTGGTCTGAGCGGTCCACTGTATGGAGAATATTCTATGCTGATTGTCAGCACTGCACAAGGCTGTGAGTAGTGTGATACACACACATAGATACACACACACACACACACACACACACACACACACACACACACACAGTCGCTGTGTGGTGTCACAGACACTTTTTACACATCAAGTAAACTATACTTACATTAGTAGATAGTAGCACCCATGCCTGTCAGTAGTTATATTTGTAGTGGTGTCTTATGATTATTTAAAACTGTTCTTTTGCTTCTCAATGAGTTAAAGTTGTAGAGATGTGATCATGCCGTCATAGCTCTGTTTACACCCTTCTTTGTTTCTTTTCCACAGTTCCTTCAATGCCATTAAACTTCCAGCTCTCTGCAGTCTCTTCCAGTGTCCTTATGGCCACATGGACACCTCCATCCACACCCAATGGGAATGTGACTGGCTATACAGTGTACTGTATAGTATCACTGGACCAGACCTATACTGAACAGGTGCCAACTGGTGCTTCTACCTATACTGTCTTCAATGTGACCAGTCAGACTTCTGCATACCTGAGTGGCCTACTTCCATTCACATTCTACCAGTGTTCTGTCACTGCTAACACTAGTGTTGGAGAAGGAAATTTCTCAATCTCCAACACATCACAAACCAATGAGGCAGGTATGTATTATTATACATTAACACACTCATCATTGATATTACCAGAATTGACTGTGAAATGTGGGCAGGGGGGAGGGAGTTAAGAAACCTATTAGCGTCAAGTCCTTAATACAAAAGGCTATTACCTTTTTATATGCATCTATTTTAGGTACATTTGAAGTCATCACTTGCTCGTGTGAGCTCATTAGTTTTATGTTATGGTAGGATATGCTCGATATGCATGGTAGAGTATCAGTACACCACACAAAAAAAAAGGATTAGAATTTATTTTAACTCCCAGCTATGTGGTTAAGTATCCATCAATATTATCTTCTAGAACCATGAAGGCATAGATTTGTAGCCCTAGAAATGGCAAAGGACACCTTGGCTCTGTTTAGCATCGTTTATATATAATACAGCTACAAGTAGTGCCCTTGCCTTGTTATGTGAGTAGTGCATGGGTTAGTTTATTGCAACGTGGACGTGAGAGGTACTGTCAATGCAATATTGTATTCTATTTTGTTCATAGAAATAATGCCTGAGAGACTTCTATAAAATGATAAAATGGCTAACATGACATTAAATTGTATTTACATGACATGCTCTGCAGACATTCCCATATACGATTTTATTACTTTTATGTTCTGCCAATCATCAGTACCTTGATTTCTAGTAAATGTATTGCATTATTGTTATTCTCTTTGCAGTTCCATCGTCACCTCAGAACTTCTCTCTGTCTCCTGTTGCTGGTTCACCATCTCAGCTGTCTGCTAGTTGGTCTGTACCCATACCTAGGAATGGTATCATCACTGGTTACTCTGTGTACTGCAACACTTCTGCTGATCAATCATATCCAGAGCAAATGATTGGATCAAATGTGCCCACCATTAGATCTGTAGTGAATGGGACAACACTGGTTGCTACACTGAGTGAACTCAGCCCATACACACAATATAGTTGTTATGTGATTGCTAATACATCAGTGGGAGAAGGAAATCCATCATATGTATTAACAACCAGGACAGTTGAAGGAGGTATGTTGTTTGTTGCTATGTGGTTCTTCTAAACCTTATATGGTATTGTATTCCAGCCCCACCTCCTCCATATAACCTCACTGCTTACAATCAAAGTTCAATTTCTATATCTCTAAATTGGACACGCCCCCAGTTTCCCAATGGCATCATACAGATGTATGTGATAACGTACTATCCAACAGAGAACACTAATGGGACCACTAACACCACCACATTGACCACATCACTAACTATAAGTGGACTTGCCTTCTATACCTTGTACACCTTCAAAGTGAGTGTGGTGACCAGTGGAGGGACAAGTGCCTTTAGTGTTCCTGTTAGTCAGCTCACTTCAGAGGATGGTATGTAGTGTGGGAGTTATGCAACGTGTGGTTATTTATTTTCATGCCATCAAACCATCCTAGCCCCCTCCCCTCCTCGGAATGTTAATGCATATAATACCAGCTCCATCTCCATCATGGTTACCTGGCAACCACCTCAGTTCCCAAATGGTATCATCAGAGGCTACCAAGTGAACTACACACTTTCAGGAGGAGCTGGAACTACTTCTGTTGTGAATACAAATATTACCAACAGCACTCTCCTCACTGGCCTGTCTATTTACAAAGAATATATAATTTCTGTGAGGGCCGTGACTGTAACCCTTGGCAACAGCAGCTCTACTGTCTTGGTATCAACAAATGAAGATGGTATGTTTTATGTAATGATTGTTAATGATTGTGATGTACCCTATTGTCATTTTATATACCACAGTGCCTGGTACTCCTAATACCCTGATTGCTGGAGTAGTCAATTCATCCGTTCTCCGTGTCTCATGGGCAGAACCAACCACTCTCAATGGAATCATTACTAGTTATGACGTGTATTATTCCATCAGTACTTCTGGCAATTGCACTGCAAGTGGAACAAGTCAACGTGTTCCCTCTGTATCAGGGCAGACTACATACAATGTAACTTTGACAAATCTGATTCCATATAGCATGTATGCCCTGTGTGTGCGGGCCTCAACTAGGATTGGCCCTGGTAATGTCACAACATCTGTGGTCATCACTACCGACCCAGACACATCCTCACCTCCCACTGACTTCACTGCTACTGCAGTCAGCTCTACATCAATCAAGCTAACATGGGGATATCCACAGACTCCTAGAGGTCTCATTGCTGGGTATCAGATAATGCACAATACTACAGTCAACCCAGTGAACATTGCCATCCCCACCAATGATACCTCACAGCAGAATTACACATTCAGTGGTCTCATTCCGTACACAGCATACCTCTTTGCTGTGAGGGCATACAGCTTTCTTATCAGGCTCAATCTATCAACTCAAATTGATGGAAGTTATTCTCAACAGCTAGTTGTCAGTACTTTGCAATATGGTATGTTTGTATACATCAATGGCATATGATGCATATTCATATTTATTAATATTCATTTTCCACAGTTCCTTCAATGCCATTAAACTTCCAGCTCTCTGCAGTCTCTTCCAGTGTCCTTATGGCCACATGGACACCTCCATCCACACCCAATGGGATTGTGACAGGCTATACAGTGTACTGTATAGTATCACTGAACCAGACCTATCCTGAACAGGTGCCAACTGGTGCTTCTACCTATACTGTCTTCAATGTGACCAGTCAGACTTCTGCATACCTCAGTGGCCTACTTCCATTCACATTCTACCAGTGTTATGTCACTGCTAACACTAGTGTTGGAGAAGGAAATTTCTCAATCTCCAACACATCACAAACCACTCAAGACAGTAAGTAATGTTTTGATCATTCATGGCTGTTATATAATAACCAGCTAGCATGTTTATTGTTTTCAGTATTCCTTCTATGTTTTTGTGTTTTCATTTCCTAATGATCCAGTACAGACAGAATCATCTTATTATTGTTCTTTTCTACAGTTCCATCATCACCTCAGAACTTCTCTCTGTCTCCTGTTGCTGGTTCGCCATCTCAGCTGTCTGCTAGTTGGTCTGTACCCATATCTAGGAATGGTATCATCACTGGTTACTCTGTGTACTGCAACAATTCTGCTAATCAATCATATCCAGAGCAAATGATTGGATCAAATGTGCCCACCATTAGATCTGTAGTGAATGGGACAACACTGGCTGCTACACTGAGTGGACTCAACCCATACACACAATATAGTTGTTATGTGACTGCTAATACATCAGTGGGAGAAGGAAATCCATCAGCTATATTCATGATATCTACAGCTCAATCAGGTAACCTGTTAGACTGTTATGCCATTGCTTATATCCAAAATCTTAAACATGCTATCCTAACATCTGCTTTTAGTATAACATCACTATTAATATTCATTTTCAGTTCCATCATGGCCTCAGAACTTCTCTCTGTCTCCTGTTGCTGGTTCACCATCTCAGCTGTCTGCTAGTTGGTCTGTACCCATACCTAGGAATGGTATCATCACTGGTTACTCTGTGTACTGCAACACTTCTGCTGATCAATCATATCCAGAGCAAAAGATTGGATCAAATGTGCCCACCATTAGATCTGTAGTGAATGGGACAACACTGGCTGCTACACTGAGTGGACTCAACCCATACACACAATATAGTTGTTATGTGACTGCTAATACATCAGTGGGAGAAGGAAATCCATCATATGTATTAACAACCAGGACAGTTGAAGGAGGTATGTTGTTTGTTGCTATGTGGTACTTGTAAGCCTTATATGGCATTTTATTCCAGCCCCACCTCCTCCATATAACCTCACTGCTTACAATCAAAGTTCAACTTCTATATCTCTAAATTGGACACGCCCCCAGTTTCCCAGTGGCATCATACAGATGTATGAGGTTGTGTACTACCCAGCAGAGAACACTAATGGGACCACTAACACCACCACATTGACCACATCACTAACTATAAGTGGACTTGCCTTCTATACCTTGTACACCTTCAAAGTGAGTGTGGTGACCAGTGGAGGGACAAGTGCCTTCAGTGTTCCTGTTAGTCAGCTCACTTCAGAGGATGGTATGTAGTGTGGGAGTTATGCAACATGTGGTTATTTATTTTCATGCCATCAAACCATCCTAGCCCCCTCCCCTCCTCGGAATGTTAATGCATATAATACCAGCTCCACCTCCATCATGGTTACCTGGCAACCACCTCAGTTCCCAAATGGTATCATCAGAGGCTACCAAGTGAACTACACACTTTCAGGAGGAGCTGGAACTACTTCTGTTGTGAATACAAATGTTACCAACGCCACTCTCCTCATTGGCCTGTCTATTTACAAAGAATATATAATTTCTGTGAGGGCCGTGACTGTAACCCTTGGCAACAGCAGCTCTACTGTCTTGGTATCAACAAATGAAGATGGTATGTTTTATGTAATGATTGTTAATGATTGTGATGTACCCTATTGTCATTTTATATACCACAGTGCCTGGTACTCCTAATACCCTGATTGCTGGAGTAGTCAATTCATCCGTTCTCCGTGTCTCATGGGCAGAACCAACCACTCTCAATGGAATCATTACTAGTTATGACGTGTATTATTCCATCAGTACTTCTGGCAATTGCACTGCAAGTGGAACAAGTCAACGTGTTCCCTCTGTATCAGGGCAGACTACATACAATGTAACTTTGACAAATCTGATTCCATATAGCATGTATGCCCTGTGTGTGCGGGCCTCAACTAGGATTGGCCCTGGTAATGTCACAACATCTGTGGTCATCACTACCGACCCAGACACATCCTCACCTCCCACTGACTTCACTGCTACTGCAGTCAGCTCTACATCAATCAAGCTAACATGGGGATATCCACAGACTCCTAGAGGTCTCATTGCTGGGTATCAGATAATGCACAATACTACAGTCAACCCAGTGAACATTGCCATCCCCACCAATGATACCTCACAGCAGAATTACACATTCAGTGGTCTCATTCCGTACACAGCATACCTCTTTGCTGTGAGGGCATACAGCTTTCTTATCAGGCTCAATCTATCAACTCAAATTGATGGAAGTTATTCTCAACAGCTAGTTGTCAGTACTTTGCAATATGGTATGTTTGTATACATCAATGGCATATGATGCATATTCATATTTATTAATATTCATTTTCCACAGTTCCTTCAATGCCATTAAACTTCCAGCTCTCTGCAGTCTCTTCCAGTGTCCTTATGGCCACATGGACACCTCCATCCACACCCAATGGGATTGTGACAGGCTATACAGTGTACTGTATAGTATCACTGAACCAGACCTATCCTGAACAGGTGCCAACTGGTGCTTCTACCTATACTGTCTTCAATGTGACCAGTCAGACTTCTGCATACCTCAGTGGCCTACTTCCATTCACATTCTACCAGTGTTATGTCACTGCTAACACTAGTGTTGGAGAAGGAAATTTCTCAATCTCCAACACATCACAAACCACTCAAGACAGTAAGTAATGTTTTGATCATTCATGGCTGTTATATAATAACCAGCTAGCATGTTTATTGTTTTCAGTATTCCTTCTATGTTTTTGTGTTTTCATTTCCTAATGATCCAGTACAGACAGAATCATCTTATTATTGTTCTTTTCTACAGTTCCATCATCACCTCAGAACTTCTCTCTGTCTCCTGTTGCTGGTTCACCATCTCAGCTGTCTGCTAGTTGGTCTGTACCCATATCTAGGAATGGTATCATCACTGGTTACTCTGTGTACTGCAACAATTCTGCTAATCAATCATATCCAGAGCAAATGATTGGATCAAATGTGCCATCTGTAGTGAATGGGACAACACTGGCTGCTACACTGAGTGGACTCAGCCCATACACACAATATAGTTGTTATGTGACTGCTAATACATCAGTGGGAGAAGGAAATCCATCAGCTATATTCATGATATCTACAGCTCAATCAGGTAACCTGTTAGACTGTTATGCCATTGCTTAAATCCAAAATCAATGAAACATGCTATCACAACATCTGCTTTTAGTATAACATCACTATTAATATTCATTTTCAGTTCCATCATGGCCT
This sequence comes from Eunapius fragilis, assembly GCA_963681505.1. NCBI lineage: Eukaryota > Metazoa > Porifera > Demospongiae > Spongillida > Spongillidae > Eunapius > Eunapius fragilis. The sequence goes on along the minus strand of OY811985.1, from coordinate 4,835,006 downwards.
CAGAACTTCTCTCTGTCTCCTGTTGCTGGTTCACCATCTCAGCTGTCTGCTAGTTGGTCTGTACCCATACCTAGGAATGGTATCATCACTGGTTACTCTGTGTACTGCAACACTTCTGCTAATCAATCGTATCCAGAGCAAATGATTGGATCAAATGTGCCATCTGTAGTGAATGGGACAACACTGGCTGCTACACTGAGTGGACTCAGCCCATACACACAATATAGTTGTTATGTGACTGCTAATACATCAGTGGGAGAAGGAAATCCATCATATGTATTAACAACCAGGACAGTTGAAGGAGGTATGTTGTTTGTTGCTATGTGGTTCTTCTAAACCTTATATGGTATTGTATTCCAGCCCCACCTCCTCCATATAACCTCACTGCTTACAATCAAAGTTCAATTTCTATATCTCTAAATTGGACACGCCCCCAGTTTCCCAGTGGCATCATACAGCTGTATGAGGTTGTGTACTACCCAGCAGAGAACACTAATGGAACCACTAACACCACCACATTGACCACATCACTAACTATAAGTGGACTTGCGATCTATACCTTGTACACCTTCAAAGTGAGTGTGGTGACCAGTGGAGGGACAAGTGCCTTCAGTGTTCCTGTTAGTCAGCTCACTTCAGAGGATGGTATGTAGTGTGGGAGTTATGCAACGTGTGGTTATTTATTTTCATGCCATCAAACCATCCTAGCCCCCTCCCCTCCTCGGAATGTTAATGCATATAATACCAGCTCCATCTCCATCATGGTTACCTGGCAACCACCTCAGTTCCCAAATGGTATCATCAGAGGCTACCAAGTGAACTACACACTTTCAGGAGGAGCTGGAACTACTTCTGTTGTCAATACAGATGTTACCAACAGCACTCTCCTCACTGGCCTGTCTATTTACAAAGTATATATAATTTCTGTGAGGGCCATGACTGTAACCCTTGGCAACAGCAGCTATACTATCTTGGTATCAACAAATGAAGATGGTATGTTTTATGTAATGATTGTTAATGATTGTACCCTATTGTCATTTATATACCACAGTGCCTGGTACTCCTAATACCCTGATGGCTGGAGTAGTCAATTCATCAGTTCTCCGTGTCTCATGGGCAGAACCAACCACTCTCAATGGAATGATTACTAGTTATGACGTGTATTATTCCATCAGTACTTCTGGCAATTGCACTGCAAGTGGAACAAGTCAACGTGTTCCATCTTTATCAGGGCAGACTACATACAATGCAACTTTGACAAATCTGATTCCATATAGCATGTATGCCCTGTGTGTGCGGGCCTCAACTAGGATTGGCCCTGGTAATGTCACAGCATCTGTGGTCATCACTACCGACCCAGACACATCCTCACCTCCCACTAACTTCACTGCTACTGCAGTCAGCTCTACATCAATCAAGCTAACATGGGGATATCCACAGACTCCTAGAGGTCTCATAGCTGGGTATCAGATAATGCACAATACTACAGTCAATCCAGTGAACATTGCCATCTCCACCAATGATACCTCACAGCAGAACTACACATTCAGTGGTCTCATTCCATACACAGCATACCTTTTTGCTGTGAGAGCATACAGCTTTCGTATCAGGCTCAATGTATCAACTCAAATTGATGGAAGTTATTCTCAACAGCTAGTTGTCAGTACTTTGCAATATGGTAAGTTTGGAAACATCAATGGCATGCATTTGATACATATTCATTTTCCTACATATTTATTAACATTCATTTTCCACAGTTCCTTCAATGCCATTAAACTTCCAGCTCTCTGCTGTTTCTTCCAGTGCCCTTATGGCCACATGGACACCTCCATCCACACCCAATGGGATTGTGACAGGCTACACAGTGTACTGTACAGTATCACAGAACCAGACCTATCCTGAACAGGTGCCAACTGGTGCTTCTACCTATACTGTCTTCAATGTGACCAGTCAGACTTCTGCATACCTGAGTGACCTACTTCCATTTACATTCTACCAGTGTTATGTCACTGCTAACACAACTGCTGGACAAGGAAATTCTTCAGTCCCCATCACATCACAAACCACTCAAGACAGTAAGTAATGTTTTGATCATTCATGTAATTCATGGCTGTTAGATAATAAGCAGCTAGCATGTTTATTGTTTTCAGTATTCCTTCTATGTTTTTGTGTTTTCATTTCCTAATGATCCAGTACAGAAAGAAACATCTTATTATTGTTCTTTTTCTACAGCTCCATCATCACCTCAGAACTTCTCTCTGTCTCCTGTTGCTGGTTCACCATCTCAGCTGTCTGCTAGTTGGTCTGTACCCATACCTAGGAATGGTATCATCACTGGTTACTCTGTGTACTGCAACACTTCTGCTGATCAATCATATCCAGAGCAAAAGATTGGATCAAATGTGCCCACCATTAGATCTGTAGTGAATGGGACAACACTGAGTGGACTCAGCCCATACACACAATATAGTTGTTATGTGACTGCTAATACATCAGTGGGAGAAGGAAATCCATCATATGTATTAACAACCAGGACAGTTGAAGGAGGTATGTTGTTTGTTGCTATGTGGTTCTTCTAAACCTTATATGGTATTGTATTCCAGCCCCACCTCCTCCATATAACCTCACTGCTTACAATCAAAGTTCAATTTCTATATCTCTAAATTGGACACGCCCCCAGTTTCCCAGTGGCATCATACAGCTGTATGAGGTTGTGTACTACCCAGCAGAGAACACTAATGGAACCACTAACACCACCACATTGACCACATCACTAACTATAAGTGGACTTGCGATCTATACCTTGTACACCTTCAAAGTGAGTGTGGTGACCAGTGGAGGGACAAGTGCCTTCAGTGTTCCTGTTAGTCAGCTCACTTCAGAGGATGGTATGTAGTGTGGGAGTTATGCAACGTGTGGTTATTTATTTTCATGCCATCAAACCATCCTAGCCCCCTCCCCTCCTCGGAATGTTAATGCATATAATACCAGCTCCATCTCCATCATGGTTACCTGGCAACCACCTCAGTTCCCAAATGGTATCATCAGAGGCTACCAAGTAAACTACACACTTTCAGGAGGAGCTGGAACTACTTCTGTTGTCAATACAGATGTTACCAACAGCACTCTCCTCACTGGCCTGTCTATTTACAAAGAATATATAATTTCTGTGAGGGCCGTGACTGTAACCCTTGGCAACAGCAGCTCTGCAGTCTTCGTATTGACTGGTGAAGGCTGTAAGCAGCTTCATCATGTGTACTTGTGTGTACATATTATCAATGACGTGTATTACCATGTTTCCTTAGCTAAGCATATTCTTAACGCAATCCTCTCATAAATGTCTATGTACATAAGTGCTGCATGTGTATGTGTGTGTATGTGTGTGTGTGTGTGTACTTGGCACCCCACATACTTTGTGTCTCCTTACATCTGGCCTCAGTACCATCAAGTCCAAGAAATGTTACTGCTATCCTGAATGGAGCCACAATCACCGTCTCGTGGCAATCCCCTGAACAACTGAACGGCCCAGTAGTCTCCTACAGTGTTACCTACCTTGCATACAAGAATGTATGTACTAATGTGATTAATAGATTGGCTGTTGAAACGCACACAAAACACTTGTAGAAATGCATGCAATGTAGCTACATTTTTTAATATACTGATCTCATTATCATTAGTTAATATATTGATCTCAGCATTTGTAATTATTTCATCACTAAATATGTCATTATCATTATTAATTCATCATTATCTGTAAATATATTGGTCTCCCAATTATTGGTAAATACATTACTATCATATTTCATGGATATGCATTCACTTACAGAGTAGTGATGTACGGTGCTATGTCAAGTGCTTCTTCTCCTCCTTCCCAACCCCAGATTGCTGTTAGTAGATTTCCAGCAAGTAATACCACTAGCACATCTGCAACGCAAATGGTTATTGGAGTTTATGGAAACACGAATTATCAAATCAATGTGAGTTAATGGTGCTCTGTTTGAGAGAGGTAACATCAGCAGGGATAAGAGGAGAAGAGGGCCCTACCCTAACACACCATGGGATACTTTGCCACCACATCCTCATAGCAGTCCTGATGTGACCAAAATCTGTTTGTTCGTTTGAAGGCTTGGGGACCCATTGCATCGGTGTCTGTTAGTCCATAAAGCCTCTCACATCGATAGATCACTGTTGCAATGTACTGAGGCGAGGTGTAGCTATAATATCTTGCTGATTGAACTGTTGCCATATACTGTTTTCTATGCATTGTGCTTTGATTCAAATTCGTCTTACTAATGTCTGATGCAGTTATGTGTAGTTATTAAGTTGCTCTTGTTAATACGAGCACAGTCTGGTTATGGTGGCTGTGCCCTTCTCACACTCTCCTTAGGTCACAGCGCGTACTGGAGCAGGTTATGGTCCACTAGCTACAGCATCTCCTGATCCAGTGATTGTGCCAGCTACTAACCGTAAGGGGAAAAAAACGAGAGGGGGGGGGGGGGGGGGGGGGTGGCAGTCACATTATACTTTGAGAGTTTGTGGTATTTTTGGCAACAGAATTGGTTCCTATTTAAGAGTCAGTATTTAATGTGCATCGGTGCTTATGCCTTTTTTTTTTTTAAGCGTTTCAATGTGGAGGTTTAGACTTTGGCACTTTCCATTGTTTCCTCAATAGCCCCTGTACTTTCGATTGTTGATTACCCAAGCTTGAAGCCAACTGCTTCCACTCCAACATCCTCGGGTGCTGTGGTCAGCTTTACCCTGCCCGACGCTGTCAATAGCAACGGTCCTGTGGACTCGTGCTGGTTCATAGTACAAAGGATGCCCAGTGAAAACAAAAGGCTCGGCACATACTATGAAAGTGCAAACGCTGTACGTGATTGGCCCGAATACCCAGCAGTGAAGGTTTCAATACCTCAGGTGAGTCACTTGGATATGAATTTTGTGAACAGGGCAAATGAACATCCGGGCATCATGCAGTGTTCATGGGTTGCTGCATGTGTGTGTGTTTGGGGGGGGGGGGGGGGGGGGGGAGGGGTAGGTTGGATATTATGTGGGAGAGGTGGAAATGTCCCCTGGTACTGTGAAGACAGGGTTTTCCCCCCTTGTATTTCAGCAAACAGCTGGAAGGAGGGATGTTGCCAATGAAAGACTTGTACAGGCACCAATTGGTGACATGATGATGCAGTGTGGACCAAATGATGTGGTGTGTAATGGCCCCCTGCAACCTGATGCATCGTACCAAGTCCGGTACCGCCTCTATGTCGGTACCCAATACCAAGACTACAGCACCTCAGTATCCATCACCACTTGTGAGTTAATTGTCTTGAGCAACTGTGCAACTACGACACTGCAGTGTGAAAGTGTGTGCTGTTAATAAATGCCCAAGTTCCCCCCCCCGTCCCCCCCATCCCCCCAACAGGCGTGTGCTATTAATAAATATTCGTGTCCCCTCCGTCCCCCTCCAACAGTACCGTCAACGGCTTCATCACCTGTTGGTGGCATTGTTGCCGGCATAATAATTGTGGTGGTGGTTTTGGTGGTGGCTACAGTTGGGATCATCGCATTTGTGCTTTGGTGGCGCAAAAGGAAAACTGGAAAGCTTGAATTGTAAGTGTAATGGATTTATGTGCACACCTAAATGTATACACACACACACACACACACCAATGATGCATTGGGAGGTGTGGTAACCCTTTTTTTTTAATGTGATGATTTTATATTGTTCTGAACTGAACTGCTTTGGATTGTGATTAATAGCCCATTCTGTAGTTTATCATATCTATTATCTTGATGGAAATTATTTGTTTGAAATTCAAGAATACAGAGCGTATCTTGTGCAGCTGTTTCATAGAACTCACTGTGGCCCTTTTGTTATTTCACTTTCATTCCTCTCCAGTACCCTAGCCCTGGCAGAGTGGCCCTTGCATTCTTTCACTTTCATTCCTCTCCATTACCCTTAGCACTGCTGGGACTTCCATCCTTGCTGAAAGCAATGAGTTGATCTCTAAAGATGGCAATCATTCATCATCAAATTTTGCAAACCACGAGCCTGGTATCGTTCCCATTCAGAACTCCTTTGTGCTCATTGAGAACCCAGGTGCCAAAGCTCCCCTCTCACCCTCGGCACTGAGTCATAAGATCTACTTAAGGGACTTTCCAGCCTACTTCCAGGCCATGCACAATGACACTGGTTTCAAGTTCTCTGAAGAATACGAGGTAAGCTGTGTGTATGGGTTGGCATACCAACCAAGTTTTTCATCATTGTGCCCATAAAGTATCCAAGCATTGCGCCCATAAAATATCCAAGCATTGTGCCCATAATATATCCAAACATTGTGCTCATAAAATATCCAAGCATTATGCCCATAAAATATCCAAGCATTGTGCCCATAAAATATCCCAGCATTGTGCCCATGGGATGGCAGGTTTGGGGGTACACATTAACTAATTAACTTTACTAATTAACTTTGGGCCAGCGGTCATAACATAAGGTGATGTAATTTGTTTATTTTTTTGTTGGCTGATTATTATTTCTATTCTGCGACATTATTATTGTGATGTCAGTACCAGCTTCACTATGTCCTCTTGTGTACAGCTTCACTATGTCCTCTTGTGTACAGCTTCAAAGAATATTTCCTTCACACACAGAAAGTAACAGAAGTTGGAGTGGAGCATGCCAAGGAATCATCACTGCTTCCAGACAACAGAGCAAAGAACCGCTACACAAACATTCTGTCCTACGACCACTCTCGTGTGAAGTTGTCCATGATTGACGACGACCCTTGCTCTGACTACATCAATGCCTGCTATATCCCGGTACAGATATGTGCGGTGTTTATTTTATTTTTACATTGCGCTCTATTTCACATCAGCGTATTGTTAGAATACATGTAGTTCATACACATCCAAGGGGGGTGGTCCCATAAATGGTATTATGTACGTGTAAGTATGCATGCATACCAGCTTTCTGTACCCTTGTATATTTGGACTAAGTTGAACTGAATGAACTCAAGAGACATGGCTTGTACATATATACCCCTAATATCTAACCCCCTCCCCTCCCCCCCCCAAGGTTGGGTGGAAAATGATTTTGTTGCAAGTCAGTTTATTCTTCATTCCGTCTTTCCCCCCCCCCCCCCCCACCCCTCCCCTACCTATTTATTTAGGGCCATAAGCAGAGGCGTGCCTACATAGCCACACAGGGTCCCCTTCCAGCCACCTTTGACGACTTCTGGAGGATGGTTTGGGAGCAAGACGTTCATACTGTAGTTATGCTTACAGAGCTGGTAGAGAAAGGAAGGGTGAGTGTTGGGTGAACTTTTGAGTCAACAAATGAGCAAAGATATGCAACCATGTAGTCACAGGTGCCCCCCATCAAATGCCTTTTTTTTTTAATTCAAGTGTACATGTGTATTTACAGAGGGGAGGAGTTACATATCATAGACACTCTCAATACCCTCACGCTCCAATTCTCCCATCACTCACACACATCCACAGACAAAGTGTCACCACTATTGGCCTGAACCTGGTGAGTCTGTGATGTACGGAGATATTTCTGTGCAGCCAGTGAGCGAAAAGGCCAAAGAAGATTGGACTGTCAGGGAATTCAAAGTGTCGCAGGTATAATATACACATCTAAATATCTGGTATGTGCTCTTTAACTGCAGTACTAGACCATTCAAGCAGTACCTAAGTCACTTAGAGTTTATTCATAGTTGTGTATTTTATACCTACGTATGCTCTGTACTATTTCAGGAAAAATCGTCTCGGACAATGTTCCACTTGCAGTACACTTCATGGCCAGACCATGGGGTGCCTGAAACAGCCGTCACAGCCCTCAACTTTGTAAGGGCAGTCAGGAGCTACGTGGAGCCAAACCATGGTCCTATAGTGGTGCACTGCAGGTAAACCGATGGTCACTTGTGTGCACATGGGACGTTGAGTGGTCACTTTTGTGCACATGGGACGTTGAGTGGTCACTTGTGTGCACATGGGACGTTGGGTGGTCATTTGTGTGCACATGGGACGTTGGGTGGTCACTTGTGTGCACATGGGACGTTGGGTGGTCACTTGTGTGCACGTGGGACGTTGGGTGGTCACTTGTGTGCACGTGGGACGTTGGGTGGTCACTTGTGTGCACATGGGACGTTGGGTGGTCACTTGTGTACGTATTCTTCACTGTGGACCTGTACATAATCCTTCCCTTCTCTTGACAGTGCTGGTGTGGGGCGAACAGGCACCTTCATAGCTTTAGATATCCTCCTCCAGCACATCAAGGAGAGTGAGTGGGTCGACATCTTTGGACTGGCCTGTGATATGAGACAACACAGAAATCACATGATACAGACTGAAGTGTGTTGACAGGGTGGGGGTGGGGGGGTGGAACTTGGGATTGGTAACGATATGGTCTGTTTCCATGGATTGTGTGCTACGAGACCTGTTCTGGTACTATTTAGCATACGGTAATGTGTGAGGTCATTTTGTTTTGTGTGCAAATATTTTATGCAGAGTACAAGGTCCGGTAAGACTGCAATGCCATCAAACTGACTGCTGTACAAACACCCTCACTGACTGCTGTCCAATGTCAGTGAGGGTGTTTGTACAGCCATCTAATTAATGGCCTGGTATTGTGATTTTTTTAAAAATAGAATTGTAATTTTTCACTAGCAATATATTAGACAATTGCAGTGATGAATTCTTAGCTTGAATGTTTTGATGAAAGTGGTATTAAACTTGTAGATTGTTGGACCTGAGGATATGGAATCGAGGCAGCGAAAAGGGACATTACCCATATTTTCATATGATCTCATATTCTAACAGAAGCCTATGTCCTCTACGAATTCTTTCTTACACACTGGAAATTAGTCTGTCCATCATGGAATTACAGCCTGAATTTTTTTTTACATTTTAATTGCACACATCAACTTTGATGCTCCATACTGGTGGCTTTTGCTGCCTCGACCTCATATATTGCCCTAACACCTTGTGGGTCATAAGAGGATACGTGCATAATCTGCCACTTTTATTTCAGGCCCAATATATATTTATTCATAAAGCCATAGCTGAAGTGATCGAGGAAGAATTTCCCACACCAGGAAATGAAGACGGCCCGATATATGCCAACAGTAAGTGCATATAGCTGTGCTGCATTTTTGTGCTAATGTTCTTTTGTCAGTTCCTAATATGCATCCTATCGAGCTGTTCCATTGTGGATATGCACGTCAATTCTGTTACCTCACATATGGTTCTCTCCTTCTTCCTAACGCACACGCTCTCTCCAATCTAATCCAGCGGGTGTGAATGGGAATGGCGGTACTCAAATGAGTGATTACTATGGAAACAGTCTAAGTGAAGAAACACCAATGTAATCGAAGTTTGGCCAACAAATCTATCATATCATTATGTGAATATTGTGTAGTAGTGCCGTTTTTTGCAATGCACAGTGTGCATGTGTGTGTGTGTGTGTGTGTGTGTGTGTGTGTGTGAACTAATTGCTAGACAGTATGTAACGTTTTATGTGCAGTGCATTTGTTACCACAATCAACAGATAAACAGTTCAAGTGAACAGTTACATCATTTAATTAACCAGGTCAATGCAAACCTTGGGGGAGTACTATGCACAGCAACTCAATGCCACCAGAGGCTAACCAGCTGATTAATGAATATCGTTGCCCGTGTTCCTATTTGGAGGAGAGCAACATTTGTCAACGATGAATTTAATTAAGCTTAGTTCCAATTGGTTCGTACCATCCATATGATGTCATCTGGTGTTATGTTGGTCGCACCTTATTAGACGCTATAGATTGACGTCACTGCACCGTAGAACGCTACAAGTTTTATGAGCACGTGTTGTGCAGAATGCATGATTTTTTAAATTTATTTTTAAAACAAGTTACAGGATAATTGATCATGGCAGATCAATAAGTACACATTATTCACTATCTAGTAGGTGTCAAAAATAATAAACAATATACAATATAATGCTAAGAATAATGGTATGACCTAATGGCTGTAACATCGTCTGAGATCGCTTGAAAAGGGAAGCTGGACCTGCTAAGGTTAAAGGATGGCTCTGGCATTGGACCTAACCAAATTTCTGAGTATCGGTTCGAACAGCCATACATTTTAAATCTTTATAGCCTGGTGAACTTTGTTTGGGCTTAGATCACGTGACTGCATGATAGTAAGCTAGCTTAAGATCCTAACGAAGGTAAGTCTTTTGAGGCAGTTGCACGCAGTTACTAATAAGGGTAGACTCGAAAATTCCCATGCTTACAAGTTTCTTCGAAGAAGGGTGGTTCTATCCTTAAGGGCACCTCCCATTCGTTGGCACAAGGCAAAATCTATAACGTCAAAACCCACTCTTACTAAGTGTATATTTAAGTGTGCATCAGCCGTGTGATGTATACTGCTTTTCAACGACCGCCTCCCCCGCACTGCAGTGCATAGATAATGGACTACCGTCTTCTGAATGCGTGCATGACGGGCGACCTGGCCACCGTTCAGAAACTGGTCACCTCCGTTGACGCCGCTAACGTCGACCTGAACACCAAGCGAGGGGTCCTCCACTTCTCCCCCATCCACTACGCAACCTCCGGCGGCCACTGCGACGTGGTCCAGTACCTCGTCGACAAGGGCGGGTGCGACCCGCGCAGCAAGAGCCAACAGGGCAAGACCCCGCTCCACCTTGCCTGCGAGACGGGCCACCTCAACGTGGTCCGCCTCCTCCTGCAAAAGTACCAGTGCGAGCCCAACTGCCCCGACCAGAAGGGCCAGACTCCGCTCCACCTGGCCAGTCGGGCCACCATAGCGCAGTACCTGGTCGAGGACCACGGGTGCGCGCCCGAGGGATACACTGACAACATCGGTCGCAACCCGCTCCACACCGCGGTGGCCATGAACCACCTGGACACGGCCGGTTACCTCCTGGCCGAACGCCACTGTAACCCCAACACGCCCGACGGCGGCGGGGACGCACCCCTGTCGCTCACGGACAAGCCCAGCATGATCGGGAAGCTGCTGAAACACGGCGCCGACCCGACGTACCTGCACAAGACGTACAAGAAGTACCTCCCCAAACCGTCCGCGGCCAGCTCTCTCCCCGTGAAGCTCTTCGTCGTGGGCAGCGCCTCAGCCGGTAAGACCAGCCTCATCAGGGCCCTGAAGAAGGAGACGCTCGGGAAGTCGGACTCCTCTTCCTCCTCCTCTTCGGGGGGGACGACGGGGGTGAGGGTGGTGCAGTCCTGGGACCCCGCCACTGTGGGCATTGCCCACCACACGCTCGTCAACAAGCAGGTGGGGCACGTGGCCCTATACGACTTTGCAGGACACACCGACTTCCACGCGGTCCAAGCCGCCTTCCTCAGAAACGCCATCTGCTCCCTTCTCCCCGTGTTTGTCGTCGTCACGGACCTATCCAGCGGGAAAGAAGCCGTAGAGAGGGACGTGTTCTACTGGCTCGGTTTCCTGTCAAACGCCTTCAGCCTGCCCAGCGGGGAAGCGCGCGTGATCGTTGTCGGGAGCCGCGGCGATACCGCGAAGGCGCAGGGAGTGGACCCCTGCGGGTGGCTCGATTTGGAATCTCTCGGTCGCGCGCACCCTTCCTCGGCAGTGCTGCGCGTGACCGAGTTCATCCCCATGGACTGTCGGAAGGCCTCGTCTAGTGGCCTGGACCTCCTATGCCAGTGCTTGAAGGTGGCCTGCGAGGAGGTGAGAGCGGGCTTCACCTCCCAGCGCTACTACTACAGCCACTGCTTCTGGCTGTGGCTGTCGAACACCTTTGAAGGCTGTGGGGCCATCACCCTTGCAAAGCTGAGGGAGCAGCTCCGTGCCGATAAGGTGCTGGCCAGGGAGAAGATGGAGCTGTTTGAGCTGATGAAGGGTCACCACTCGTCGGAAGAGAAGCGTACCACCTACCTGGCCAGCATTTTGCCTGAAAGCGAGGCGGACCTGTGTGACATCTGTGTCGAGCTCGCCGACCAAGGTCACATCCTTTTCTACAGCCACTCGGCAAAGAGTTGCATCGTGATCGACCAGAGGGGCTTCTTGGAAGACGTGATCGGCGCGATATTTGCCCCGCTAGGGTACCGGCAGCACCGTTACCTGGCGACGCCCGTGGGTGTGATCGCCTTGGAACAGTTTGCGCACGAATTCAGCGCTTACCCAGACGAGATACTGGTCCACATCCTGACGAGCATGGAGTGTTGCCTGGAGGTGTTGACCCCAAAGGGCCCATTCACGTCCAACGAGCCAGGGCAGGACCTACCACCCACGGGCAACGGGGGCTCTCTGTTCTTCCCCGGTTTGGTGAATGTCGAAGACTCAGGCACCGTTTGGTGCGAGCATGATGAAGAGTTGACCTGCTCTGCTGGGTGGACGCTCGTGTGCGCTGATGAGAAGCAGCCGTTCACGCTGCTGTTCCTTCATGTCCTCATCATAAGAATCTTAGTCTCCTTCTTCTTTGCCCCGACTGATGACTCCCTCCAACCTGGCGGCCCTAAAACGCTCTCTTTTATACAAGAGAAGTGCTCCGTTTGGAAGAATGGGGTCTTTTTGGTGAACCCAAGGGGAGTGAAGTGCCTGGTAGAGCTGTCACCGCAGTGCACCCAGCTGGTGATCCTCGTTGCCTCTCACCCTGGTTCTATAGTTCAGATGGCACACACTCTCTCCTCACTCCTTCAGGTGTCCTTGAAAACCAAAGAGGACTACTCCTCCCTTACCCAGGTTCACGAGTTTTTCCTCCACCCCTCGGATGTCAAATACCACCCCCTCAGATCAAGTTCTAGCCTGTTTCCTATCAAAGATATTGCCAAGGCGGTGGTTGGTATGGATGGAGTCACCTTCAGCCACAAAGGGGCCACGGTTGGACTCAAGGACATCATTCCTTTTGAGCCTTACAGCGGACTAGGGCTGGCTATCATCAGGCGCATCTTTGACCACCTTTCGTCGTGTTTGAGCGTGTCTTCAGAAGTGAGCAGCAAGGTGGCTGGGTATGTGCCACTTGATGGGGCCAACCTCTCGAGCTATGAGCACCTCAGGGAAAGGCTGAACCAATTCAGTGTCTTTGCTGGGAGAAATCCACTGGTGAGTGGAAGGTGTGAGTGGGTGTGCACGCACGCATGCGCCTGCATTGGTGTGTGTTTGCGTGCCTGTGCAATGGAATGTACACTGAATATGTGGGGGTGGTGTATTTATGGTATGCGAGGATGTTCTAATCTTGATGCGTGTTCAATTTCAGGTGCTGTCAGGGGATCAGGAGGTGTGGTTATCTACTCCCCCACCTAACTCTGTTCAACCTCATCTATTCTCTTTTGAACAGAACTGTGTGTAGTGTTGTGGATGTGTATACTGATTTTTGTTCACCTATACTGTTAGAGAGGACCTGTACTCTTCCAAATGCACTACTTGCTAGCACTTGAATGGGCATTAAAAATTGGAAGGTGGAATGGGGGGGTGTTAGTGATACTCCCCACAATCCTACAACTTATTCAGACTTGCCAGCTTGCAACTATAATCAGTTAGGATTGTTTTTGAATTGAATCCTCGATTTAATGATTTGTGCTTGTATCCATATTACATATTACCCTAATTCATCCCAGAGCATGGCCTCCTCAACCATGCCCCAATAGGCACACCCTTATGTAGCAAGAAACTTACACGATTAGGATTAATTATGGCTGCAAACCACAAGGAGAACTTGATGATGGTTCAAACTGTGGCTAAGCCACAAATTTGATGTGATTAACTCTTCCAAAACTATTATTAGAGCAGTTTGCAGCCAGGTGATCAGCAGCTACTTGGAACATCACCACCACAAATATAAACGGAAAAGCATCTAATAAATTTTGTGACAGGTGTATCAGAACGCAGGTGCTCAAAGAGATGCTAGCAATTTTAATTAAGAGATAATATACATGCCTAACCACATCTCACATCTCTCTTAACAAGAATACCTGTAGTGATAGGATGTAATATAATGGGGGGGGGGGGGGGCGGGTATAATGGGTGGGGACGGGCGGGTATAATTATACTGAATACTTTGACAAAGCTTTCCCACAAAAACCCCCCTCTACCCCTGGCATTCCTCCTCCCAGTTGTACTCAGTCTATTAATGTATTAATTTTTTTACATTTGTAACTGCATTACAATGGCTATGGATTTGCAATTATGCATGTAGTTTTTGCTGATCCATATTGTATCCAGTAAATCAAGGACACAATATTCAAAAATAGTTGTTTTTTTTTAAATTTAAAATTGTTTTGGAAATGCAAATATGAAAGCACAGTACAAAAGACACATACACTTGCATGATACATAAATAGACAACTTCACAATCTGATTATTTTGTACTCCGGATGTGATGTCACCTAGACATTTCAAAGAAGTCCGTTGTCTATCTTTTATTGGGCCCCACATAGTTGTATAGTTGTATCGTTGTGGGGACCCAGTACATACTGGAGACAACAGCAGACTTCTTTGTAATGTCTACGTGACATCACTACAAAATAATCAGATCATGAAGTTGTCTATTCTCAAAGATCAAAATCTTTTTGAAAATAATGTCATTTATGAAAATTTAGCTCTCTCCCAAAATGCAGTTGGCTATATAGCACTTGAGGCTACCACGTTTAAATGGAGGTGTGCACATTAAGTGTTGTGCACATGTTGCAATTAAGGGGGGAGAGGGGGTGTCGTTCCAAACACATCCAGTGCAAGTCTACTGTCTCTATCCTGCCAGACCACATAACTGGAGGTGTATGTTTCTTTGCCCTTCTCTGCAGCGAAACCTGAAATCATACTTGCTACATGTATTAATGACTTTAAAAAAGGTTGAAAGCTGCAGTAGTGACAGAGTCCAATTAATCAAGATTCTGCCAGCAATTTCCAATTTTCTGTTCTGAAAACTTTTTTTATATAGACAGTTATCGTTTCTCATCCAGTATAGAAAATCAACTATTGATGGAATACACAAATGCAAACATTAATTTGCAAATGACACACCAATACACTCATATTAATGAAGGTTCGTGAGAAGACAGACAAAAATAAAAACAAAATAATATTTTTAAAACAGAATAAAATAAACAACCTTCCATTGGACCTATCACCTGCCACGCGCTTTAAGCTCGTCTAAACGTTTGACTATTTTAGAGCGATGGCCTAGCGTGGATATACCCAAGTCCGTCTTGAGGAGTTCATTGTCCAGGGTCAACAAACACTCTCCATCTATAGCATTGTGTCTGAAGACGTCTATGTACTGGCCAAAGTCCTGTTCCAGCAGCCATTGGCACACATCGTTCACCGTCCAACTGGTGAGGTTGGCTGGGTTCAGCTTTGACAATGATGGAGTGGGTTCCACTGTGGGCAATGTAGAAATATTTGATGAAAGAATATAGGGCCAAAGGCATAGCACCACTACATGCTGGGGTAACTCTAATACATGGTCATAATACTATTAATAACTGGTCACGATATAAAATCACTTTAATAATAACACTAAATTGCTTGGTCTGGTCACAATTCGGAGATTAATACTTCATGTGTTCATGACACCATTAATTAAACACAGTCCAGCACACTTACTCTTTACAGGAGAGAACAATGATGGTGCATTTTGCCTATCTAGCAACTCTGATAGCCTATCTGGCCTCTCTGGTACCACCCTCTCTGGTACCCTCTCTGGTACCCTCTCTGGTGCCCTTTCTGGTGCCCTCTCTGGTGCCCTCTCTGGTACCCTCTCAGGTACCCTCTCTGGTGCCCTCTCAGGTACCACCCGCTCTGGTGCCCTCTCTGGTACCACCCTCTCTGGTGCCCTCTCAGGTACCCTCTCTGGTGCCCTCTCTGGTGCCCTCTCTGGTATCCTGTGTCGTCTCTCTGCCTCTGGTGCCAATACTGGTAATGCTGGCATTGGTGACTTGTCATTCTTAAGTTCCAGAGGAGTCATTACAAGCTTTGTCTCCAAGCCGACAGCTTCTTGAAAATGCTGCAGCACGTACAGAGGGCAAAGTGGTGATGCAATGGGGAAGAGTAAAGACGTACATTGAATCTTATTGTAATCAGATATTTTTTCCAACCCACCACTACCCAAGCTTGTCAGTTTAACTGTGAGCAAGGTTTCATAACACCTATAACATGATGGTGACATGTACTAGGACACTTCTACATGACCTACAGCATGATGGTGACATGTACTAGGACACTTCCACATGACCTACAGCATGATGGTGACATGTACTAGGACACTTCTACATGACCTACAGCATGATGGTGACATGTACTAGGACACTTCCACATGACCTACAGCATGATGGTGACATGTACTAGGACACTTCCACATGACCTACAGCATGATGGTGACATGTACTAGGACACTTCTACATGACCTACAGCATGATGGTGACATGTACTAGGACACTTCTACATGACCTACAGCATGATGGTGACATGTACTAGGACACTTTTACATGACCTACAGCATGATGGTGACATGTACTAGGACACTTCCACATGACCTACAGCATGATGGTGACATGTACTAGGACACTTCTACATGACCTACAGCATGATGGTGACATGTACTAGGACACTTCTACATGACCTACAGCATGATGGTGACATGTACTAGGACACTTCTACATGACCTACAGCATGATGGTGACATGTACTAGGACACTTCTACATGACCTACAGCATGATGGTGACATGTACTAGGACACTTCTACATGACCTATAACATGATGGTGACATGTACTAGGACACTTCTACATGACCTACAGCATGATGGTGACATGTACTAGGACACTTCTACATGACCTACAGCATGATGGTGACATGTACTAGGACACTTCCACATGACCTACAGCATGATGGTGACATGTACTAGGACACTTCTACATGACCTACAGCATGATGGTGACATGTACTAGGACACTTCTACATGACCTACAGCATGATGGTGACATGTACTAGGACACTTCTACATGACCTACAGCATGATGGTGACATGTACTAGGACACTTTTACATGACCTACAGCATGATGGTGACATGTACTAGGACACTTTTACAAGCTGCTATGACTTTAACGAAGTCACAGACATCTGTAAACTGATGCTAACCCTATATAACTGCTCACAATGGGATCATACAAATATTCTATGAAAATGTATCACTAAGCACAACCACACAGTTCAAACACATGCACACACACACGCACACACAAATACCACACACAAATACCACATACATACACACACATACTACACACACACATACCACACACACACACACAATGCACACACATACTACACACACACATACCATGCACACACACACCATGCACACACACATACCACACTCGCACACACAACATACTGCTACAATTTCTTCCAATGAATTGTAAGGGTTGGGTCTCGGGTAGACAAAGTACTTCTGCTCTTTGCTGACTATTTTCCAGTGACGAACTTCCTTCGCAGTTCTGAAAGCTAGGGCGAAGTCACCAAGAGTCGTATCACTCTTACGTAAGAGAAAGGAACCAGGTCTGCAAGGAGGTAAGCAGATACATGTAAGGATATGTAGCATGTTCCTGCACTAAGACCATAATCCCAAAAATTTCATTGTTTGACATACATTATGAACCCTTGAAATGCAGACACCTCAATAATCAGGACAACTGAGGTGGGTCCCGACAGTGTCCACATTAGAGGGGTTCAAAGGGTTAAAACAATATCCCTACACTGTTGCCAGCCAAAGAATAAACAGCACTATTCTAAAGACTGTGCCATTAGTAACCAAAAGGTTAACACGATATTTCCAGTGAAATACATAGTATGATGCCAATGATGTCTTGCACACTAACCAAAGTGACAACCTTCACTGAGGATGGGGACACGACCTCACCACAGTATCTCCATCATGCTCAACTTACACTCCTTCCTTGTTCAAAACACTCTCTGCATCAATCCTGTTCATGGAGACTACCTTCTGCAGGGAAAATATCCAAGTGAACATGGTGCACGTCACATTGGATAAGGAGTCTTACTGAGCAATCCCAATTGGGGTATTTGGGCTGCTGGGAGAGGCAGATCATCGTTAGTCACATGAGCACATCATGTTACAGTGTGTGTGTGTGTGTGTGTGTGCGCATGTGTGTGTTGTGTGTGTGTGTGTGTGTGTGTGTGTGTGTGTGTGTGTGTGTGTGTGTGTGTGTGTGTGTTAATGCACACACCCAATGGAAGTACACTCACACCAGATGCAGGTATCTTCTTGCTCTCTCTGATGGTAGAGTTTACAGCCCTGACCACTGAGAAAAGCTGGCCATAGGTAAGCCTTTTGTCTTTACGAAGACCTTCAAGAACCTTTCAGGAGAGGTAACATTAACACAGTACACACACACACACAACAGTTTCCATACTTTCCCCCTCCCACTATAACCATAAGCGAAAGAGTGTGGAGTCTCTGCACCTTACACCAACCCATTGACAGAGGAGTGCACACCTCTTGTTTGCAATGCTCCTTTATGTGAAGGAAGCCAAGCCACCACCCACAGCTATCATTAGTTTAGGAACTGCCAGATCCACTATCATCACACACATACACACACAATACACAGACGTACACACACACACACACACACACACACACACACACACACACACACACACACACACACACACGGGCAGTTATGGTCTCACAGGGAATACTCGTCCTTTAAGGTTCAAAAACCACTGCTTATTCCATCAACCTGTACCTTGATTGCCTTCACATCTTCACTGTCCACCACCATTTGGAGCGTTGAGCTGACAGCAGAGAAGGTATCAACTTTGGCAGCATTGGAGATGGACGCTAGGAAATGCTAGTTGATGAACGAGAGGATCTTAGGGCGTGCGAGCTATGCAAGGCAGCATAACAATGCCCCCACCCCTGCACACACACACACACACACCCATGTCACACATGACCACAAACATGCATGCACACGCACACACATATGCACACGCACACACAATATGCACACGTACACTCACATATGCACATCCACACACGTATGCACACACACATACCTCCACAAACTCATTCAAAACATATGTTGCTCCATTCCAAAAGTAGTAACCATTCTCACTCATCATCTTCCAGTGCTTCACTCCACTCTGGCTCCTGCAACAAAACAACAACAACAAAAAAAAAACAGGACATTTCAAACAATACACGTTTCTGTCATTTGTACTCAGAGTTAATTAGACAGAACCTAAGCTCCCTCCATTGTGATTGGCTTTACAGTACGTGATGGCCATGTGGTGGCAGGTATAAAAGGGGGGGGGGGGAGGAGTGGGTGTGGCACTTCAGCCAAGTGTTTGTGCACGTCTATGTGGTCGTATGTTTACAACGATGCTAAACCAATGATGTGTCATGTGTTTGGGGAGAGAGTGGGGGCTGTAAGAGGCATGAGGAGGGAGTGGGGGCTGTAAGAGGCATGGGGAGGGAGTGGGGGCTGTAAGAGGCATGAGGAGGGAGTGGGGGCTGTAAGAGGCATGGGGAGGGAGTGGGGGCTGTAAGAGGCATGGGGAGGGAGTGAGGGCTGTAAGAGGCATGGGGAGGGAGTGGGGGTTGTAAGAGGCATGGGGAGGGAGTGGGGGTTGTAAGAGGCATGGGGAGGGAGTGGGGCTGTAAGAGGCATGGGGAGGGAGTGGGGGCTGTAAGAGGCATGGGGAGGGAGTGGGGGCTATAAGAGGCATGGGGAGGGAGTGAGGGCTGTAAGAGGCATGGGGAGGGAGTGGGGGCTGTAAGAGGCATGGGGAGGGAGTGGGGGCTGTAAGAGGCATGAGGAGGGAGTGGGGGCTGTAAGAGGCATGGGGAGGGAGTGGGGGCTGTAAGAGGCATGGGGAGGGAGTGGGGGCTGTAAGAGGCATGGGGAGGGAGTGGGGGCTGTAAGAGGCATGGGGAGGGAGTGGGGTTGTAAGAGGCATGGGGAGGGAGTGAGGGCTGTAAGAGGCATGGGGAGGGAGTGGGGCTGTACGAGGAGTGAGGAGGGAGTGGGGGCTGTAAGAGGCATGGGGAGGGAGTGGGGGCTGTAAGAGGAGTGGGGAGGGAGTGGGGGCTGTAAGAGGCATGAGGAGGGAGTGGGGGCTGTAAGAGGCATGGGGAGGGAGTGAGGGCTGTAAGAGGCATGGGGAGGGAGTGGGGGCTGTAAGAGGAGTGGGGAGGGAGTGGGGGCTGTAAGAGGCATGAGGAGGGAGTGGGGGCTGTAAGAGGCATGGGGAGGGAGTGGGGGCTGTAAGAGGCATGGGGAGGGAGTGGGGGCTGTAAGAGGCATGGGGAGGGAGTGGGGGCTGTAAGAGGCATGGGGAGGGAGTGGGGGCTGTAATACGCATGGGGAGGGAGTGGGGGCTGTAAGAGGCATGGGGAGGGAGTGGGGGCTGTAAGAGGCATGGGGAGGGAGTGGATAGGCACACATTTCATGTACACATAGTGCATGTGTGCCTATGAACATGCAGAAGTCACTTCACATGCGTGTCTGATACTCATCAGTTGCCCCTAGTGGTACAACTCTCTGTGCAAGAGTTAAAATATTTAAAAAGATGAAAGTAAAGAGGAAATGCACCTGAATGCACAGATGGTGGTCCCTGGCTCTGTCTTTTTTTCGCAGATAAGATAGGCACCGTAACTGTTGTTAGGGAAAGGATGTGAGAGGGTGGAGATGAATGGGGTTAATTAACTGACCTCTGCACCTCCAGTATTGCGTCACATTTCTCACGAGTCATACCAGAGTATACACACTGCCCAAATTTTAACAGAACAGTAGACAGGAAGGGTTGGGGGGGGGGGGGGGGGGGGGAGGGTGAGAAAGAAGATGTACATGTATCAAACATAGACAGATCAAGAAATTTCCTCATATGGATACACACAGTCAGACTTCAGAGGGAGGGGGACCGACATCTATATTCTGATGCATGATTTCTACCCACCCATTCGCACCCCTCAAGAATGCACAATGCACGTGCCATAAATATTAATGCACACACACACGTAAAGTCACACACACACACATACACATAGTCACACACACATAGTCACCATGCACACACACCACTAACCAGGACGTTGTTGGGAATGCCATTACTTTGCTCCTCCAGTAAAGCAGCAAAGTAGGTACTAGGGTGGTCCTTGAACACAAAGGGAAGGTTGAGGGCCTTGCTCCTAAGACCCTCAAAGGCTCCAAGGACATCTCCCCTGTCGACTGCTTCATTTATCTTCTCCAGCATCCTCCCCACTGAGGGAAAACGAGGTAAGGTGTTCATTGCTTCATGTAGTGATGGGATGAGTTATGACTTAGTTAAGAATTAATACTCTCCATCCCTCCCTACACCTCCTCTCTCCATCCCTCCCTACACCTCCTCTCTCCATCCCTCCCTACACCTCCTCTCTCCATTCTTCCTTACACCTCCCCTCTCCATCCCTCCCTACACCTCCTCTCCATCCCTCCCTATACCTCCCCTCTCCATCCCTCCTTACACCTCCTCACTCCATCCCTCCCTACACCTCCTCACTCCATCCCTCCCTACACCTCCCTCCATTTCCTATACATTCTACCTTATGTCCTTATGTACAAGGGAACAGGGTTTTTTATTTTGCACCACACACAACCCACTAACACAACCCTCATACCCCTCTCCCCCCCCCCCCCCCCCCACACACACACACACAATGAGCAAGAACAAGGTCACATTTTATTTGCAAAATAAGTTCATCACAATGTACAACCACAACACCATGAACAATGCCCTACTTCCTGAGCCCAGAGGCAAGGTCCTGTATAGTTTCTGTTTCCTGTAGGAATGCCCTTTGGGGAATGACCTCACCACCAAACTCTGACATCATCCCCTCTCCTTCCCCCACAACCAAGATGGCCACACTGCATACTTGAATCCACACTACCATCACCACCACCAACACTAGTCTCGGCCCCAGACCCGTTTGAAAGATGAATCACATCACCGCCAAGCGAAACAGGTCTGGCATCTAACTTTTACGCCCAGATTTTGCTATCACAGCACATCCCAATTAGAGCACTCCCCACTCTTTCACAACTCACACTCAGTGTTGAGTCCGTTCTTCTGCACCCCAGACGGCTTCTTAGCATACAGAGAAACATAAATACCCGCTGTCTTGCAGGGCAGATAGAGCAATGGTACCGCTGAGATGGGAATGTACTGAGGATCATCGAATTCAGGCGTGGGGGGTGGCAAATCGCGTGACCCGGGATCTGGTTTGTTTTCCTCCACGTGCACGCTCTCCACAAGCCCCAATGCCTTGTACTGGAGCTGGTGGTTGACACAGAAAGCAAAGCCATATTTATTCTAATGAATGCCCCTCAAAATTAGGGATTTTTTTCTGGAGACCTGACACTCCATACATGCAGCTATGCAATAAAAAATACTTACACAATCATCCAAGGACCCATGCAAGCATTCAATCACCCAAGGACCCACGCATGCTCACAAGGACTTAGGCACTGAAGCACTTATATGATCCTACCTCTTCCTCCACAAGGTCTCCCAGAGAGTTGAAAGAAGGAAGGGTATCAACTTTGCTTAGGTTCTGGGAAGTCTGCTTGATCTCCTCACCTGTGAGATGACAACCATTATATGGTGTATGCTGGTCTATTGTATACATGGTGTATGCTGGTCTATTCTATACATGGTGTATGCTGGTCTATTGTATACATGGTGTATGCTGGTCTATTGTATACATGGTGTATGCTGATCTATTCTATACATGGTGTATGCTGGTCTATTGTATACATGGTGTATGCTGGTCTATTGTATACATGGTGTATGCTGATCTATTGTATACATGGTGTATGCTGGTCTATTCTATGGTGTATGCTGGTCTATTCTATTTGTATGCTGGTCTATTCTATACATGGTGTATGCTGGTCTATTCTATACATGGTGTATGCTGGTCTATTCTATGACTCAGGCAATCAAATTATAAGTATTGGAGAATTTCTTGGGAAGGGGGTGCTACAAATAAGATGTTTAACCATACAATTATTTATGAGATCAGAGAATGTAGATGTTTATGCATTTCTCCCCAAATAGTTATATCTGTTTTCAATATCTCAATGCGGCACAGAAATGTTTCCAACAAACAAGAATGCCATTCTCACAGTGCCATTCTCACAGTACCATTCTCACAGTACCATTCTCACAGTACCATTCTCAGTCCCATTCTCACTCAATCCACATCTTCACAGTCGCCATCCTGTCCCCATTCTCACACAGTCCACACCCACACATAATCCACATCCATGCATACTACACACTAACCAGTCCACACATACACGCTAGACCAGTTCACACCCACAAATTATACCAGTCCACACCTACATACCACACACCGGTCCACCCCTACACACAGTCCACACCTACACCAGTCCACACCTACACATCAGTCCACACCTACACACCAGTCCACACCTACACACCAGTCCACACCTACACACCAGTCCACACCTACACACCAGTCCACACTTACACACCAGTCCACACCCACACACCAGTCCACACCTACACACCAGTCCACATCTACACACCAGTCCACACCTACACACCAGTCCACACCTACACACCAGTCCACATCTACACACCAGTCCACACCTACACACCAGTCCACACCTACACACCAGTCCACACCTACACACCAGTCCACACCTACACACCAGTCCACACCTACATACCAGTCCACACCTACACACCAGTCCACACCTACACCAGTCCACACCTACACACCAGTCCACACCTACACACCAGTCCACACCTACACACCAGTCCACACTTACACACCAGTCCACACCCACACACCAGTCCACACCTACACACCGGTCCACACCTACACACCAGTCCACACTTACACACCAGTCCACACCTACACATCAGTCCACACCTACACACCAGTCCACACCTACACACCAGTCCACACCTACACACCAGTCCACACCTACACACCAGTCCACACCTACACACCAGTCCACACCTACACACCAGTCCACACCTACACACCAGTCCACACTTACACACCAGTCCACACCTACACACCAGTCCACACCTACACACCAGTCCACCTACACACCAGTCCACACCTACACACCAGTCCACACCTACACACCAGTCCACACTTACACACCAGTCCACACCCACACACAATCATGCATACTGGAAAAGGTCAGTTTGCCATTTGTTAGGTCCCTCACAGAAAAGCCAACAAGATTCTGCTTCTTGAGGAAGTAACTGCATAATAGCAAGTGGGTATGTGTGTGAGCATGGGAGGGAGCAAGGGGAATGTGTGGGTGTGATGAGTGTTCACGTAAGATTGGGTAAATGTGTGGTAAGTATGGTGAGTGTGAACATGTGTGGTGAATGAGTGCATGTGTGGTGAGTGAGTGTGCATGTGTGGTGAGTGAGTGTGCATGTGTGGTGAGTGCATGTGTGGTGCGCATGTGTGGTGAGTGAGTGTGCAAGTGTGGTGAGTGAGTATGAACATGTGTGATGAGTGAGTGCATGTGTGGTGAGTGAGTGTGCATGTAGTGTGCATGTGTGTATGTGTGGTGAGTGCATGTGTGGCGAGTGAGTGTGCATGTGTGGTGAGTGAGTGCATGTGTGGTGATTGAGTATGCATGTGGTGAGTGAGTGTGCATTGAGTGTGCATGTATGGTGAGTGAGTGTGCATGTGTGTTGAGTGTGCATGTGTGTTGAGTGTGCATGTGTGGTGAGGTAATGTGCATGTGTGGAGAGTGCATGTGTGGTGAAGTGATTGTGCATATGTGGTGAAGTGAGTGTGCATGTGTGGCGAGTGAGTGTGCATGTGTGGAGTGTGCATGTATGGTGAGTGAGTGTGCATGTGTGGTGAGTGAGTGTGCATGTGTGGAGTGTGCATGTGTGGAGAGTGTGCATGTGTGGCGAGTGAGTGTGCATGTGTGGTGAGTGAGTGCATGTGTGGTAAGTGAGTGTGCATGTGTGGCGAGTGAGTGTGCATGTGTGGTGAGTGAGTGCATGTGTGGTAAGTGAGTGTGCATGTGTGGCGAGTGAGTGTGCATGTGTGGTGAGTGAGTGCATGTGTGGTAAGTGAGTGTGCATGTGTGGCGAGTGAGTGTGCATGTATGGTGAGTGAGTGCATGTGTGGTAAGTGAGTGTGCATGTGCATACAAACACCACAGTGCACACAGTACAATAACTATGTTTAGAAACAAACTAAAGGGCAATAGTCAAGCAATGCATACTTCCCACCTTGGGAAAAACACTGTGACTTACCTCAGGGCATGGATGCAGTAGATCACCTTGGGAATGTTCTTTTTATGGTAGATGTCTTCTACTGACGGCAAGAAGAACTGGAGCCACACACACACACACACACACACACACACACACACACACACACACACACACACACACACACACACATACACATACACACAGACAAACAAGGGAAAAGAGAAAGGGGTGATGTTTTAAATGGTTGGACAGGCATGTACAAAATACTGAGTCAGTGGACGAATCATTTATAAATATCACCACACTCTATTTCTTTACACAATGACGAAACGATTTCAATCCACATACCAGACACTTACTCTTGGAAGTCCAACCATTTTGAGCGCAGTTATCCAGAAGTTCACGTTATCTGTGTGCCTATAGTCTAGACCCTTCGCCTGTATTTGATAACAGGGGAAAAAATTCTTCAAAACAAATAACGATACGAACACACATTGACACATTACCACGGATGTTATTGTCCCACCTGTGTGTTGCAAACATGGCACACACTACAGCCGCACGTTCTGCTAGCTAGGTAGTGCCACTTATGTACACATGCACACTATAAAGTTTCGCAGCGGTCAGTGCAGCCAGAAAAATTGTTCGGCTTCATTACATGAATAATAACGGGAGGGAAGAAAACCTTACTTTGAATTTCGCCTGATCCTGATCGAAAACTTTTTTCCACATGGGATCATTCGGCAGCAGCTTCTTTCCCAGAGCGCACAGTAAAACGCCGTTCGAAAGGCGATCTTCAAGCTCGGTTACAGGAGGGAGGGTCTCCATTAGTATTGCCTCCATCCATCTGAAGAGAAGAATATTAAGTACAGCCCGAACAATACTAGGAAATTCTCCTTCACATATAGTGTCGTTCGCCCGCATTTTACGACGAATTATTTCACTGCGTATATATAGCACCATGAAACTGCGCACTGGATTCAACCACCTCGGCATGCAACATAAGCAGCTTACTTCTTTGCTTCTTCTAGCCTACACAAGTATTCGTATGCTGCTGCGTCCTTGTCAACATTGGAGGAGGTAGCCATTTTATTAACTATTAAAAATTAACTAACATACATTGTACTGATTCATTATTGGATTGTTGTTAGAATATTACACATCAATATTTATGAATACGTGGAATTATAAAAGGATACATGAATACCAGTCTAATCATTATTCAACATAGAAGGCATACATACAGAAGAGGCAGTTAACCTAGACAGGATGGCTCTGCAGTTGGCTCTCACTAAGGCCAAGCCTAGAGGGCTGTATAGTCCGAAGATGGTCTTGGACTTGGGTTGGTTTAGCCCAGTGGAAAGGCAACCGGCAAGCTTAGAAAAGGCCGCCACTGCTGCAGCACCCCAACACCCATAGGTCTCGACCACAAGTGGGATGCAGACCTCAAACATAAACCAATACAACTAAACACTACAAAAGTTCTAATTAACTCCCTCTCTTCCCATTATGGAACTTGCCACAGACCTGACTAGAGAGAGGTTGAGACAACCATAAATGTTGCTAACAACTGAAGACTTTGATTGACCTTGTCTTAAAGCTAACAAAGTAGCCAAGCTTGAGAAAAAAACACTGTGCTTCTTTTCCCCGATTCCCAAATGTTTCAACTGCAAGAGGAATGCAAGTCCATCCAAGTGCTTGGCATCTAGCATCATTGGCTGCATGCTTCCTAGTCTCAGCAGCTAAGGCAGCTGCTCCTTCATGGATGCTGGCTTCATTCAGGGTGGCTGGGGGTAAGAGGAGAGGTTGTGGCTGATAGTCTGTGACCTCAGGCAATTATTAGCAACAAACACACATACACACAAAACAACTACGTGTACCGTTCATTTTCTTGATGGAGTGTTTGTGGATAGGAGCATACCAGGATGGGTCAGGCGTTAGCTCTAACCATTAACAAGCTAAGGTGGCCGTATGGCTCTGCTACAACCTTTGACTTGGGTGTGTTACCACAAATGGCTAACCAAGCAACCACCTGTGAGAAGGCCCTCAATGCCTCTGGTTCCCAGGCCTCATAGCTCTCAACTTGCAGACATACAATACAGATTGGTATCACATTGCTGTGATAGTGATCTGGGTGTCATGGAAGGCAGCCAGGGCTACAGGATGGTGGCACAACCAAATGTGAATGATGTCATGGTTTACATGGTGAATGAAGGGGGAGGGTAGCAAGGGCACCACATGGTGAATGAAGGGGGAGGGTAGCAAGAGCACCACATGGTGAATGAAGGGGGAGGGTAGCAAGGGCACCACATGGTGAATGAAGGGGGAGGGTAGCAAGAGCACCACAGGGGGAGGGTAGCAAGGGCACCACATGGTGAATGAAGGCGGAGGGTAGCAAGGGCACCACAGGGAGAGGGTAGCAAGGGCACCACATGGTGAATGAAGGGGGAGGGTAGCAAGGGCACCACATGGTGAATGAAGGCGGAGGGTAGCAAGGGCACCACAGGGGGAGGGTAGCAAGGGCACCACATGGTGAATGAAGGGGGAGGGTAGCAAGAGCACCACATGGTGAATGAAGGGGGAGGGTAGCAAGGGCACCACATGGTGAATGAAGGGGGAGGGTAGCAAGGGCACCACATGGTGAATGAAGGGGGAGGGTAGCAAGAGCACCACACATGGTGAATGAAGGGGGAGGGTAGCAAGGGCACCACATGGTGAATGAAGGGGGAGGGTAGCAAGGGCACCACAGGGGGAGGGTAGCAAAGACACCACATGGTGAGTGCATCACCCTGAGTATTTTCCCTCTTGGAACAGTATCGTGGTGTCGACCAGCTAAGTGTGTTCCCTGTATGTATTGAAGAGCAATAGAATGGTACATATGTCGGATATTTTGGGGATGGGGGGGGGGGGGCAGTCTGGTGGTTGAGTAGAGTGAAAGCATTGTTTGCATCAACCAGAAGAACTGTGTCAGTGGCATCAATGGGACATGGGACATGATATATATATATATATATATGTTAATTATATATATACATATATATCAATTCAAGGGACCACTTGCTGTATATCCTGGCATGCAATGATTCATCTTGAGGTCTCACAAATCCTACATATAGGACAAACACCATGATTTTTATTTAGTGCAATCGAATGACAAACTAGACAAGGTAGATAGCTTTCTGCAAATAAAGCAAGAAAATGACTGAGTTATTTGATTCAGCATGAAATGAGGTACATAATTTTTTTTCTAGCCAGCAGCAGCAATCTCAGATAGACCAGCGCCTTCAGTATGAAGGGCTGTACTTTTTGATTGTTATTACTGCAGTGATACAGTCTAAAGGCACCAGTGTGGCTCCTCAGAAGGGTGGAAGCAACAGGTTGGCCTGGTGGGTGTTTAAAAAATCAGGCTTGTCAAGGACTGTTGTGGGCTTGGAGACAGTGTGCTAGAGGATGGAATGATGTAATTTTGGTGAGCACCCTCCTTAGCATGGGTACTGAGGAGTAGCAGTGTCACTTTACCTTTGCCTTGGAATTAATAGCAGTGAGTGATATGTTGATCTTCACTGTGGGATGCCATACTTTTTTGAACCATTGCTGAATATGGAACCGGATTCAAATAATATATACTATGTGCAGCATTTAACGTCCACACGTCATGGCTTTTTAATTTTATTTACAAAATGGTGCATTTCGAGAAATTTAGTTTCTGTCGGGGGTACTGTGCCAAAGCCAAAGCCATGCAACACTGTCACATGTTGTATGGTACAAAGAAAATGCTGTAATGGGGGGGGGGGGGGGACCACACGTGATAATACGTCATTTACGATTCTTGTTCGACTTGATGCCGCACGTGCCACACAGGTTTAACTGGTTCTGGACACGGGGTGGGCGGGTAAAAGATTATATTTCGCCGTAACCACGAGTTGACAGAGAACCAGTGTGCGCGCGGGTGACAGGATGGAAAGCCCTATCAAAGTAATAACCGGTGTAGCCAAGCCACAAGCCATTGCCTTCACCAACAAGGGCGGAATGATTGTTACCGAGCGCAAGTGGCACGCGAACAAGGTCACCCTCCGAGACAAGCAGGGTGATGTGGTGACCGAGCTAAACCATCCTTTCTTCTACCCGAGTGGCGTCGCGGTGGACGAAGACGATAACATCTACGTCACCGACAGCACAAAAGGGCTGTCAAAGTTTGACTCGCACGGCAAATTTTTAAAATCCACTGATTCCAACAACAGCTGCGTCCCAGGGGACTTCAGGAAGGCCCTGGGTCTCGTGGTTGTGGACGACCGGGTCTACGTGTGTGACGGCCCCAACCACAGGATCCAAGTGTTTTGCCGTCACTCGCTCAAATTCTTGGTCACGTTCGGTTCCCGCGGAGACGGTCCGGGAGCCTTTAACGTGCCCTTCGACATCACTACCGACGGGGCGGGGAATCTGTACGTCGCCGACCACTACAATCACCGTATCCAAGTTTTCAACTCGAAGCTGGAGTGTGTGCGGACGTTCGGGTGTGAGGGAGACAAGCCGGGCCGACTCCACTTCCCACAAGTCATCGCCCTGGACCCCACCAGTCAGTTCTTGTACATCGCCGAGGGGGGAAGAAACTGTCGTATATCGATGTTCAAGATAACGGGAGAGTTTGTGTCAGCGTTTGGGGACTTCACTAGTGGCAACGGGTATGCGGCCGGCGTTGCTGTCGACGAGAATGGCTATGTGTATGTGTGTGACAACGGGAACAACCAAATATCTGTTCTAAAATCAGATATTAGTGATTTTTGATCTATTTATTGTTCATTTTAGAAAGAAAAAAAAAATGTGCCCGTTGTCTTGCACTGTCAGTGACCATCTGCCAAATATGTTGCTCCACACAAAGTCTAGTTTGACCTTCCTAAAAGAGAAAAAAAAAAATACTCCCCCCCCCTTAAAAGTGTTGTCTATAGCAGAGTGCCAGGCAACGGAAACGCGCGTTACGACGCGCGGATTTTCATGGAAGAAGCCAAATAAACATGGCAGCCAAACAATGCTGCTCTTGTCGTAATTTCCCAACAAAGAACAAAACAAAAATCAAGACACAATAACAGAATAATTGGTCTACATTAGGCTCTTCTCATACAGAGAATGTTAAGACAACTGATTTCCCTGGTTCCAGCTGCACTCTCAGCTTTGTCTCTTTGCTGCCGTCCGGCTGAGCAGCTGTTACTGTGTACGTTCCAGGGGCAGCCTCTATATGGACAGCTGAGGGTTTTGACAACTGTACGAGGAGGGGAGGACATCAGTGCATGGGTGGGGAGGCATGTATGTAGCAACTGTAGTGTGTAATGTGTATACACATGCGTGCAGACGGCACTTGTATACACATGCATGCAGACGGCACCATGATGATGCAAGCTTCTTGTGCGCTTTGCCCAACACCCCTGACCACAAACAAAAAACAAAAGAATGCTTGCATCTCCCATTAGATGCCATGTGTTCATGTACCTGTAACAAATTTATCAACCAAAAAGAAACTGCAACAGCACCAAAACATGCCACAGTATGATTGTGCTAGTCAGTTGACTATTTTGGGAAACCTTTTGGCATCAATACATCTTTGTTGTCAAGCAATGTGTCACTTATATGTCACCTTATGATTTTCCCCTTCAACAAGTGATCAAGGCGTTCTTTTATTTTCACTGTGGGAATCCTGTACACCTGCTTCCCTGCCCCCCCCCCCCCCCCCCCCCCTTCCCCCCGACTGATAACACAAGCACTTGAAATACTACCATTACTACTTTTGCTTGTGGAAACCTGTACGATGCATATCAAAGGCCCAGTTAAAGTAGGACAAAAGGTCCAGTCATATCAGTTAATGAGTGCAGTATGCTCCCCACAACAAGTACAATGAGCAACCACTCAAATGCAGACAAGAGGTAATATTGCTTTGCCTGTCTACTACTTCCAAGACTAATCACGGACAGCCTACATCAAATCAATGTTTATGTGAAACACGTTCAAAGACACAAACAAATGAAAGCATCTGCGTGCATGGCAAGAGGGCACAACCCACAGAGGGAAGTATTGTGCCCATACGAGTGACCATACGTTGTTTTGTTCAGATGTACATATGCACCCCCCCAGGTGTTATTTTGATATGACTGACCAGATCACTGAAGCCACCTACCTACATCAACCCGGTGTTTACAGGGAAACACGGCCAAAGACCATATGTGCAGAGAAGTAGTTATTTAGAATGCACATGCACCCCCCCCCCCCCCCCCAAGTGTATTTTAAAATTTAGATTGACAGATGTCTGACCGGATTTGAGATGACAGCATGCTGGCGTGAAGAGGAGTGGTATCTGCGCCAGTGCACGTCCTCACAAGACCCCTCACGTAAAGGCCTGCAGCTGTTGTGGTATTGCTGGGTGGGGGCAGTAGGGTGCACACAATGTGAACAAAGCGCTCAGGTGGGGTGAGAGGGGGGGGGGGGGGGGGAGGTCTTTGAATGTTACGAAAGTGCTACGGAAATGGAGGGAGTTGATTGAATAGGAGAGGTGTGTGTATGTTGTAACAGACGAGGTGTCAGTGATCACAGTACAGGTGTAAGGAGGCGATTAATGTAGTTGCATAGGTGTTTCTTTTATTGTACCAAAGGTCTCAGCATAATATCTATGGTCTGAGCGAGGCAGCTCACCTTACATGCCCTTGAACTTGTAACCATGAGACGCTCCAAACTCGCAAACGCGTCGTCAATACTCACATGAGGACCTGACTCCTGCAAAGCAAAAAAAAATTTTTCTAGCATATTTACGCACAGTGGCAAGGCGCCAGCCCCCTGCTCACGTACGTCGCGGGCACTGGCAACTACGGTCGAGTGCTGGCGAGGCCAGTTTATTGCGTTCCTCTCTCTGGCCCTCCTAAGTGTATCACTGCCTAGTCGTCCGACCCTGCAAAGTGTGCAAATAGTATCCAGCTGATGCTAGAAATATGAGAGAGATTTGTGTAATATTTCACAGTCGCAACGAAAACACGTACCTCCATGGAAGTTTGTATGGTCGTTCAAATAATAATAATATTATAATCAAATTTAAGCATAACGTATTATTATCGTACCGGAAATACGCCGCTCTTTTTATTTTTAAATACGCACGCTCGTACACGCACGCACACGCACGCACACGCACACACCAGGGGCGGATACAGGATTTTCGAAAAGGTGGGGTTTCAGGTCAGACCTCATGCGAAATGTGAGGGGGTGCTGTCCGCTTGTGTCCCGATATGAAAAGTGAACGGGGGGGGGAGGGGGTGGTGCATAGTGGAAAAGGGGGAAGGGGAGGAACTTTATATGAAAGGGGTTTGCCCCAACCCCCTGTATCCGCCCACACACGCACACACAAACACACACACACACACACACACACACACACATACCTTTATTATACAGACATACATATACAGATGACGTACGTGGCATTTGCAACACATGTACATCATGTGCTTGTGGTGGTCAATAGTAACGCCACGCCCCTATTCGATTGATATAAGTTCGCACGGTGGCCATACTTAGTAGTAGTATAATAATATATAGGTTTAAGAATGATTCGAAACGACTCGCAGAGGGACGTGATCACGGGCCTCTCTAGACCCCAGGCGATTGCCTTCACCCACAAGGGACAGATGCTGGTCACGGAGTGCAACACCAACAAGGTCACCCTTCGCGAAAAGGAAGGAGGAGACGTGTTGCTGGTCCTCGATACCCCGCTCACCTACCCGAGTGGCGTGGCTGTCGACGCGGATGACAACATATACGTAACGGATAAAAACAGCGGCTTGTCAAAGTTTGATCCGCATGGAGTTCTTATTAGCTCCACTCACTCGCGCAGCGGCTATGCGCACGGGGACTTCCGAAAGGCCCTTGGGGTCGTGGTGGTCAGAGACAAGGTTTACGTGTGCGACGGGCCGAACCACAGAGTGGAGGTTTTCAGCCGCCACTCGCTCCAGTTTCTGGACACGTTCGGTTCCCGCGGGGACGGTCTGGGAGCATTCAACGTGCCGTTCGATATCACGGCCGACGATGCGGGGAACCTGTACGTCGCGGACCACTTTAACCACCGCATCCAGGTGTTCAACTCGGACCACGAACCGATCCGATGCATTGGGTCCGAAGGCGACAAGCCCGGACTCATTCACTGCCCTCAATCAATCGCCCTGGACCCGTCGCAACAGTACCTGTACATTGCAGAGGGAGGACGTAATTACCGCGTGTCGGTGTTCAAGACGACGGGGGAGTTCGTGACCGTGTTCAACAACAACGGGTACGCGGTTGGTCTCGCAGTCGACAAGGATGACTGTGTCTATGTGTGCGACGTAGATAACAATCGCATTGCCGTGCTGAAAATAGACCACTGAATCCGCCCTCCAACCCCGAAACCCTATATACCCCAACTTTTGCGTCAACTGGTGTGTGTTTTAAGTTATTGATCAGGGGAGAATATCGTACAGGTGTT
Organism: Eunapius fragilis; assembly: GCA_963681505.1. Taxonomy (NCBI): domain Eukaryota; kingdom Metazoa; phylum Porifera; class Demospongiae; order Spongillida; family Spongillidae; genus Eunapius; species Eunapius fragilis. The sequence continues at coordinate 4,801,248 of OY811985.1, read as the reverse complement.
TGTCATAATAGTGGTGGGAAGATCTTAAAAGGTGCACACATAAGATGTGTAACTGGGTAAATGATGTTACGTCTGAGAGCGATGTTGAAAAAACAGTGGCGGGATATTATTAACTTAATTGGGGTAAGGGGAGGTGACATGAAAGCATGTAAATTTTTGAAGACAGCCGTTTAGAGTGCGTGTGCGCTTCCTTCACTTGCTTGGCTGATGAGACCTAACCTTGTGCTGCGTCTATGCTATTGGCTTTCTTCAACAGATGATGTCATTGGTGCATTGCTGCCCCCCACACACAACCCATGCAAGCAAAACAAACACACACAACCCATCCAAACACACAACCACCCACAGTAATGTGGAGGCATATTATGTGTTGTACACACCCCCCAACCTTTTTGACATCAACTAAAACAGATAACTGCTTTCTGATTAGTCTAACGCATTTAATTAAATATGTAGACATATCTGTCAGTCTATGATTAACACCAATAACAATGATTATAGCGGGTGGGGTGTAGTTACAATCTCTTCTAAAGCTCAACCCTGATGTAACAGACATAATGGACATGTATATAATATTTCGGACCATAATTGGACCCATGTGGCAAGGCAATAGGCATATTATGTGTTGTACCAGACCTCTGAATTGATGACTCATATGACCTTTGTACTTCACCATGGTTGCGTTAAGAGCATATATACCATAGCAACTCTTTAATTTTTACCTCGTCTTGATCATGAATTTTAATAAGATCTATAACTATGACATGTAACCTTAATTTTGTTAAATCCGTGATCGAAACAAGGTTAAAAAGTTACAGGAAACAATGGATAGCATTTCACAAATGAAAAATTTGCACAGTACTGCACAGTACAACATGGATCTCTTATGGTACAGGACATGTGATGAACATGGTACAAGTGTGCTCTGTGTTATTATTATTCATTGTTATTATTATTCATTAATTTAATATTATCAAAGTTAAGGCACATGGTGGACAAAGAAAGCTATTTTTGGGTGCATAGGCTTAAAATTAAAGCCAGCACAATGAATGAGCCAAAGCCACCCATTGGTGCATGTACACTGTGCTGAAGCAGAAGGCACATTAACCAGGCATGCCAGTATTGAGTCCAAGTCCACTACTCTGACAGGGACAATATATTGTCTCCAAAATACTTGCATTTTGCTGACATGTCCCGTCACCATCTTGCAGTAAATCATCAGCAATACAAATACATGCATCTTTCACGCGCTAACATATGCATGTCATAAGGGTGCGCTGTGAAATACATGAGGCATAGCTGCAGCCCATGCTGGTATGGACAAGCCGATGGATGATACTAAAGTCCACACCATTTATATATTTTTTGTTGGCCTATAAACGTTTAGCTGTCAATTGTGAACACAATCTTATCCATTGTCCGCTACAACTCTTAGACATAACACAGTGTGATCTCAAATGGTCTTTTAGAAGGTACCATCAAATGCTAGGATGCAGTGATTTAACCACCACATGTAGGTGACTTGCCAAACAAAAAGTAATTGCTATGGTCAATTCACAATATTTTTGGTGAGAATGGCAATAGCATTTGCCCTCACTAGATGGAGGTTGAGCCTGCCATCAGATATCCACAAGTACAGCTGACTTGGGCCTGCATGTAAGGGTAGTAAGCCGAGATGCCAGCTGAGAGAAGGGTTCAATAGCTTCATTTCCCCAAGCACCATAGGTCTCTGCTGCTAGGGGAACACATAACCAGTCAAGTTCTCCACATTTGGCATCACTGGCCCTGTCCTTCAGTGGCTGGGGCAGCTGATCCTGCAGACACTCCCGCTTTCATCAAAGTATGTGTGTTAAGCAGAGAGGTTACAGAAATATCAAAGGCAGCTGCTTGCCTGTAGCCCAGTTTGTCAACAGAAGGTCACCGGGGTGGGTGTGGCTATGTCAGCGTGAGGTCATTGCCAGCTTCCACCTGGACACCAAGATGGGCCCGATGGCACGTTTCGGCCAGAACATCATGAAGGGAGTTGTGTCGTGCCACCACATCACCCCCACATGCTTACAAGAGTGGTGGCATGATGTCCAAGAGGGTCCAGGGCACTGCCAGGGCAAAGTGCAGACTGGGACCCCTGGGATGTACCAAGCCACCACTTTATGGCAACTTGAAGTACTGGTGGATCAAGGTTTAAACCCAACCCCTGTGATGGTACAACTGACAGCCAGGAGGTTGCATTGGGTGAGGAAACTGAAAGCAACCGCGCTCTGTTAGCAGTGGAGGAAAGCGTCCAAACATGTGGGTATCTAATATGCATGAAAGCTCTTTTTGAGAGATTGACGACACAGAGAGAAGGGAGTCTATGTGCAGTGCTTTATTGGGAGGAACAGCAGAATTAAAGTCTGCAACTGCAGAACGGAGGTGAGGATTTGTCTGCGAACCAAACCCAGCAGAGCTGCACGAGATAATGATGGAGGTGTGGTACGAGCAAGACGGACAAGCCGGCAGAAACCACCATACACATGCGGAGCAGGGTTAGGGCGACCTGAGGATCAACCAAGCTAGCGTCCACAAGCTTTGAAAGGAGGTTTTGGGCTTCAGACCGTTTTGTGGTAAAAAATTGTTGGCAAAAGTCGGCATCTGCAATGTGGTGAACCCAGGATTTCGATGTTCGAATTGTGGGACTTTTTAATGCCAACTGGGAAAATGACGAGGGAGCTATGGCTGAACACCTTGCACTTACGGATGTTAACATGGAGGTCGGAGTGGTGGGCCCAACTCTTGAAGAAAAGTCAAGATGTTCCTCACAGATGACCTTGGACCTACCAGAGCACCATCATCCAAGTACCAGGCATGGCAACTGAGGCCAGCACAATCGTCTCTCTGGTTGAAATTGCTGACACCAGGATGCTTAGGACCAAAATGAACAACAATGGCCCCAGAGGGTCACCCTGCTGAATGCCCAGCTCTGAGGTAAGGCAACCCAAAGGAATGGGTGATGGCCATAACACCAGTTAGCCCAATGGAGCTGTTCTGAAAAGTGCTTAGCACACTCAGATAAGACCGCCTGGCGAGAAACCATATTAAAGGCATCTTTTAGGTCCACCTTTAAAACAACAAAGTCATTCTCCAACTAATGTTGGTCAATAGAGTCCCTTAGTCCGTGAACCATTTTTTCTGCCCGCAAGGAGCATGCTACAGCCTTTACCTTGACTGTGGCACAGAGACATTTTCCAACCAACCAGTGCAGAGCTTCTCCCACTGCTATTGGCCGGACATCAAAAGCGTACTCTGGCTTGGACTTATTCAAAGCAGTTAGGTTTCCTGTGCCAAATATGCTGTGATTTCACTGGGTGCCTTGCCTGCAGCAGCAAAAAGGTTTACAACTGCCCTGGGTGAGTGCAAAATCGGGGTCTGCATAGGCACTTCTGCTGCATTTATAAGATGTTGAATACAGAGTCCAGAAGGCCCAGCAGCAGTTAGCTTGGGGAAATGATTGCAAGATTGCCATGAGCTTGATCTCTACAGGGATTGATGTTGATATATCAGTTGGGATTGGAGCTGTGGGGCACCCACTCTTGGGGCGTTTAGATGCCAAAAGCCTCCAGTTTTCTTCCTATTTAGGTGCAAGACCAGGTGATACCAGTGTCTTGGCAAGTTTTTGCCGTGCAACCCATCTTAGGCAAGGGAATATAGCCAGCGGAGGTGGAAGGGAGGAGGGTAGTCTTGTACCCAGGCCCATCGCTTCAGTACGGAGGGAAGTTATATAATATTTGTGTCATCACAAAGTAGTTTTCCTGGTTGATGAGTGAGATAGGCAACACCCTATTTGTGCATGTGGTAACTAAGCAGCAGCCAGGCATAACAGAGCAGCTGCCATGTAAGTGCTTTGTTGTGTGAAGGTGGGGATTGCAGGATTATTGTTGCTTGTAGGTCATATTGGAAAAAACAACCCCAGGAGTGGATGGGGACTGTATCAAGGGCAAAATGGCACAACAGAATACACAAGAGACATGCCATTCCTGGTGGGAAGGTTACAAAGACATCATTTCCTTCCTGCTTGGGCAGTGTGTGATGTAGCCATGCATTCCTGATACATGACTAATAACACTGCCTTAAGACTTCAAATTCATTCAACCACACATTTGAGTGTAGTTTTACGATTAGTACACAAGGAATGCAACTAATTGACAGCCATAGCATTTAGGAATGCAACTAGCCGACAGCCATAGCATTAGGATGTGATTTGCTGTTTCAATGAAGTGTCCTTGATACGATGTTGTTTATTTGTGCTCAAGGCTCGAGACAATGCCATGTTCCATAGATCACTGAATTGGTCCTGCAACCAAAGGTCACAAAGGAACTCAATTGGTACTATAGTGACGACCTCTGGGTTGGCAGCTTGGTAAAACACACTTTGGAAGCATCATGACCTTCAACCCAGATGTCACTGAATTTTCAGCAACAATCTCCTTTAGGACCGAAGAGGGTACCTTTGCGAAGGCCACTTTAGCTCTCTTTGGGGACAAAACAAATCTAAAGGAACAGATTTCATTAAGGGAGGCAAGATTTGGTACCCATTACTGGAGAAATAGCACTGGGCTGGGTAACGAGAAGTGGAATACACCTCTTGACCTGGCCCCAGCTGAACACTTCTACTGGTGCGACGCCCATATCTGGAGGAAGCAGACAAAGCTAGAACAATGGTTACAACAGCGCAGACTTTGTTCCCGTAGCCAGGCAACATAAACCCCTCTCAAATGACCAGTCAAGTCATATGATGGCGCCACATAGCAGGTGCAATAAACTCATTGCAAGCAGGTGACAATTTCCAACCTTAATTCCCAGTACTGCTAACAAGGACATGACAACACAACACAAACACACAAACGCAATGCACACATACAGACTAGCAAACACGAATGACCACAATGTTTATGGGAGTTCAGGGTGTGTGGTCAGATGACCATGTCAAGAACCGGAGTGATGACCTCTGAGTGGCGAACACCAAAGCTGTAGGCAGGGGCGTCGCGGTGAACCACAGTCACCTTGAGAGCGAACAGCAAATGAGAGGTCACAGAGAAAAGGTTATAAATGGGATGTTTATTTGAGCCCCCTTAACTACTGATCGCATTCCATAACAGTGAACATTCCAAACTAAATAGATCACACACAATAATAACAGCCACGGGTCAGGTTTAATTGAACATGAATACAGCGCTATACACCCAACATTTCCATATGTGGTTAGTAATGGTTAGGTTGCTACTGGTTAGGTACAGTTTATTTTGCAATGCACACGTTTTGCATTTGCATGTGGTGCCAATTTGTACTGCATTGTTCAATGATGCACCACCTACATACGTTCGCCTATGCTTACCACACACACACACACACACATACACACACAACTAATTACACAGTGACACAAGGAATCAGGAAAAACAGCACACGTTCGCCTATGCTTACCACACACGCACACGCACACACACACACGCACACGCACACACACACACACACACACAACTAATTACACAGTGACACAAGGAATCAGGAAAAACAGCACACATCTATCATGTGAAAAGTTCTTGATCTTTAATCAATCACATTCTTGCAGTAAACGGATCAAAAGGAGTGGAATTATGGCCATCTCCACCCACAGACCACGACCTCACTTAGGTTACATAGATGTCACACCCTGTTATAATTCATAGCTCCCTTCCTCTGCATACCACGTGTTGGATCCCCCCCCCCCCCCCCCCACCAGATTTGTCAACAGCAACTTCAAAATGAGCATATGGGCAAAAGGTCATATTCATTTGAGTTTGCAGGCAACAAGCCATCCTGAAGTCGACCCGTGTATGCTGGCTTAATATCTCCGTACGGTGAGACATTTCCCCAATGGGAATGGGATAAGCTGTTTGACATAGTATGCCTGCACACACATGCACAACATACACTACACACACACACGCGCATACACTCTACACACATACACATACAACACGCAGGTGTGTGCGGTCGGCTTACCAGTTCAGCCTGGTACGACGCTGGCCCTGGTTTGCGCGAGCGGTC